>DWNE01002244.1:0-19384 GCA_018249875.1 Cecropterus toxeus | reverse complement strand
AGATTCTGTCCCCGGTCTGGGAATTTGAGTATTCGTCTTTGTGTGTCCATGGTACCCACGACACAGGAGAAAATCCTGATAAATGTGGGGCTATGAGTGTAGAAAGCGTTTATAGATTTTGATGTGTGCAGTAAAACCAGATGTAAATGAAAATGTGTAACCATCAAGAAAATCTATTTATTTGGGTGATAAAAAAAGTTGGATGGGTTATTCTGTCTAAAGGGATCATTACTGTCAGTACATAGACCACTGTAAATCCAAAAAGAAATGGAATTCTATGGAAGTTGGTTTCAGGTAAGTTGCTACCCCTGAACTGAGCTAGAAATAATCATATAAGTGTTTTCTACATACATATTTAAGGATAATAGTGAAAATTGCTAAATTAAACAGATTGGTTTTTCCTAAATGAACCTAATCGTGGGAACAGTCAGTCTGTCAATTGTGTCTTGCACTACTGACAAAAATGATGGACATTATTATTATTAATATACCTAATCCGGAATTAATATTTTAAATAAATAATATAAATAACAATTATAAATTGGATTCATATTATCCTTTAAAATATTGACACTATACTATGTAGGTTTAAATTAACAAAATAAAGGAAAACTTGACAATATTACTATGTCATTTATGTAATTGTATAATTAAATCACTTTAGAATTCAATTTAAAACGAATTATTTGCCTCTAAAGTAAAACTGTACATTACTTTGTCTATTCGGTAACAGATGGCGTTACGTGTACGTGTTCCGAGTAGTTTTATAGTTCGAGCATTTGCCGTAACTAACAGCGCCATAGTAAGTTTGTAACACTTCAATACTTTAAATGCAATGATAAACATAAAATAAATTATTACGTTTAATTAAATAATTCATTAATTAAATATAAATTATTAATTTAAATTAATAGTAACCATTAATTCCGCGGCAATAAGTAGCAAGCATGGCATAGCGCATGGGCCGTTTAAGCTAATTAACAATACATCGAATCCGACTGCAGCAACAATGAAACACGAAGAATAAATGTCAATTTCACAAACGACGAGGAGGGTTCGGTTTTAAATCGAATTCCGTTTAATAATAGTACCGCGTTAGAGTTGAATGTACTCTTGATAGCGCGATAGTTTATTGTATTGTAGACATTGTAATGTTCTCATATTGGCTTTTACCATTTCTCGCTTATGGTCGTCATAAATTTTATTTTCTAAACATGCGCTGCATAATTTGAGTGTATTTGTCACTGATGTGTTTGTGATTGTATTGACGGCAATGTCCAAGCACTGTGTTATTTATAAGCGCAGTAATAGAGATGCTGATATCCAACGCGGACAGCCGGCTCACAGGTGTATTTACATATAAGTCGTTCATGACAGTCATATTGCTGTTATAGGCTGATCAACAATTAAGTAACACAGTAGCTACCTTAAAGATATATGTAACTTTTTTTGTTTAAAGAGGTCTAATTAAAGGTACACTTTACTTACCTATATATATTTATAATACTGAAGTGGCAAACGAGCATGCTGTCCACCTGATGGTAAGTGGTCACTGCCGCCAATGGACATCTGTAAGCAACTTCATATTGAAGAGGGGTTCTATTTGTAGCTGATTACAGGTGCGTTGCTACTCCCGACTAAGATGGTCGCCTCATATAGAAGTGAAACGCCAACCTTTTCACAAGAATCCTTTATAAATAGGTGTGGCGATAGTACTTCCCCGGTCGAACTACATTGGTTCTACCATCTTTAACTGAATATGTATGAAATCTATAAAAACATATAAAATAATATGTATGAAAACATAAAAAATACCACTACGAGTTTAAAAAAAATTAACCATTTCCGCAGTTTATAAGGCGTAGTCTTTAGTAAGTTGTAAGCGTTAAAGGTGATATCGTTCTAAATATCGAAACCAAATTACCTCCGGAAAAAAAAATCAAGTTAACAAAGCATACTCGCTATAGCCTCATTCACCCTCATTAGCGATTAATTTAACCTACCTTCCGAGCGAGGTCACTTATCCGATCTGTTTATAAATAAAACAAGTGCTATATTTATACCAAGACCGTTGTGAAAAACGTCACTCGGGAAAGCTGGCCATTTTTAAAAAGCTTCCTACCACAAAATAAACCTGAGCTATTTAGCTTGCGAATAGAATCGGATGAGACCCCTTGACCGTGGTGTACGATTAAGATCTGCTCAGTGAATTCGTTCATTTAAAACATAAAATGAGTCGGAATTGACGAAAAATCTCGTTAAGCGCCAAGTGCAGTTCATTGCTCGGAAATTCGGCTCTTTATCGCGATTATCTATTTCTCTAATCTTCTGTCCAACTGGCTTCTGTTGGATACTGCTGGTATCGAGTAATGTACAATCGCTACTTGCTATCGATTAGTTGTTAACGTATTTTTATTTTGAATAAGTATATTTTGTTAATCAATGCGTATTTTCCTAACGAATGGTTTTTAATTTGTGGTTTTTATTGCCGTTTTGTATACATAATGGTGCGGAACCTTTCGTGTACGAGTCCGACTCGCACTTAGCCGTTTTTTTATAGTGAGGAATAACAGGCAAATAATGTGTATTAAATTATCTGTAGATTTTAACGCAAACATTTTAAATATGTTACTTAGATATGTGTGTTATTAATTTGACTAATCTTAAAGATTTCCTTATACTTTTAGATATGCAAGATTATCTCATAATATCAGTGTTTATTTGCATTTTAATATGGTCTCGTGGCACACATGTCTCAATTTGGAGCCGTGTTTTAATATGTCAATATGTATTTATACTAATCATGTCCTTTTTAGTAAGAAGTGTAGAAAAATGTATGTTGGAAATACTTATCTACGTACAGTATATACTTTTAATACAAAACACTCCTTTTACTATAGGTAATACACCTTCGTTTCACGGTAATCACGAGTAAAGGTCGTACGGTGTCTTCCGTCCAGTTTATTACTATAAAGTAACATTAAACTCCAGTCCAGTACAACGAGAATAATTATCAGGGTCGGAGGGTGTGAGTATGAGGAACGGCTCACCCCCTCCCGAGTGACCACTACCCCCGTCGCTTAGCAACCGCCACCTCATCATCATAAACAGATAACCCGCCATCTTATAGCTCATACGAAGATCGGAGATTACTTATTATCTTAGACTAGCTATGTCGGTATTCGTAAGGATATTATTAAATATTAGGTATGCTCACATTTTTATCCTCTTTTTTTAAATTGTGTGGTCTATTGAAATAAAAGCGACCTCTTTTAAATCAGTAGTAGCAGGTTAGTTCGGCAAATGCATAGAATAAAAGTATTGATAGATCAGTGATTAAACTAGACCTCTAATCTTTAGTCTAAAGTTATGCGTATCAGAAATAATTTTGACTTGCTCCTTGGAGAAGGAAAACATTTTGAGGCAACCTATAGACTTGAGAGTTCTATAACAAAAATGTAGATATTACCAATTTTGACGCCCAGCCTTGCGGAGCGATTACTATGCCAGTATATGCCACGTTGCTCCAATGCGGTTTTGTGCATTAATGATACTGTTTAGTGGCATACATGTAACCACTATGTGCAATATGTGTGTATATGTGAAAGAGCTAACTTTTTTTCATTTTCTACATGCTTTTTACAGTCATAGCCCCACATTAGGATATTCTCCATTGTCTTTGGCACCATGTACACACAAAGACAAATACACTAACACCCAAACCCAAAACAGAATCTTAACTCATCATTCACATGTCTGTCTGACTGGGGATCGAACCTAGAACCCACTGCGTGTCAAACCGCTATGGTGACCGCTCGGCCACGCGGGTCGTCATACTTAATATATTCGATCAAATTTAGTAAATAACAAATGTTTTTACTACCTTAGTCGACATTTAACCAACTGATAACCATCTCCTGTTCATTTTCTATGTTCTTATTGTGTCCTTGTAAATGTTAATGAATACTACTAAAATCCATATTTGTAAGCTTATAATTGTAAGTAATTACGACAAAAAACATATGTAGATGCTTGTAACATTGTACGTTGTCTTTTTGTGTATGAAAAGGTGTTTGCGATACAGAAAAATGTCATATTGTTTGGTAATATTGATATTTAATAGTTTTTGATGTAACCGACATGATTAATTGCTGGTTAATTTATGTGAATAAGTAAATAGAATTGAAGTTCTTGTGTAATTTTAAACAAAAGCATTTGAACTGGTATTATTTATCCTCGTCTCCATATAAAACGACATGAAAACTTTTTAAGTTCGATACAATAGACGTTTAACATTTAATTGCCATATCATAATTAGTGAAATGTATATGTATTAAAGACAAGTCGATCTAATAAATATTACTATATTTAAAAAAATATTTACATTTTTAGGGCTTCGTACTCATAGAGTAAAAACGGTACCCTATTACTAAGACTCCGCTGTCCGTCTGTCCGTTTGTATGTCACCAGGCTGCATCTCATGAACCGTGATAGCTAGACAGGTGAAATTTTCACAGTTCATGTATGCCGCTATACCAACAAAAAAATAAGATCATAATAAAATAAATATTTAAGGGGGGGCTCCCAAACAACAAACGTGAATATTTCTTGCTTTGCTTTTTATAGATAATGGTACGGTACCCCTCGTGCTCGAGCCCGACTCGCACTTGGCCGATTTTTTAGTTTTCATGTATTTATCTTTATTAATATCTTTATTATTAAGCACTTACCAATACATATGCTAATTTATTGAACATAAAAATAAATGTCTTCTTTAAAACACATTCAAACTCATAGAAGGTATCATAAGTACTTAACGAAGTTCGAAAACGGTTTTAGGTAAATAAATCGACTGCTATCCGTGAGGTAATCCTTTCACTTAAGCATTTAACCCTCTGTTTAAAGTGTAAGCTGTCTGAATTTTTAATAAATTTCAAAGAGATGTCAATGGAGTGTTTTATTTTGCATAGGGCTTAGCGTGTGCTTGGGGTGCGCGAGTAGGTTTCGGTGTACGTCATTTGTTTGTCTCGGAGCACCCTTGCCTCAACCCTGCACTCCGATTGCACTTATTGCTGACAGAATATCAAATGATATCATAATTGTTTACATATTGTTCCGTGATGTGGGTGTACGGTAACAAATGGAATCAAACAAGCTTATGCTTTTAATTCAAGGAGCAAGGCACATTATATCGATGATTACGAATAAATACATTAAATACGATATACTAGATAGAAGTTTATATAATAGAAGTTATTTCATATAATCAAAAATGATAATAAAATGTTATAAAAGAATAATTAAATGGCATATACATACATATGTCGCTTTTTATCCGGTAGTTGATTTTTTGTAATTATGCACAAACATATTCGAGATAATCTGTTTATCAGTATTACTATACCCTTACGTTTAGACAGTAATTAAACGTAAGTGTGTAAGTGGCTTGGACCACGATACCAATGGAACCTGGACGGCGAAGCGATATCAATGAAATTCTAGTGGACAAATGTAGCGAAAACGGGCGAGAACAGAGGAGATTACCGTTGTTGTAACAGTTAAACAATGTGTTACGCTACGTACAAAAACATACAGAGCTGAGTTATTATTCACTAACAATTAAAAAAATACAGACAATAAAAAAACAATAATGTAACTATTAAACTAAATATTTGTTGTTTAGAATAAATTGGAATACGTAATGCAAGTAATTTATATTCGTACTTAAACACGCCTAGAAAAGTAATTGTATTTTTGATTTATTGTACTTTAAAGGTTATTACCGTGAGCATTATTAATATGTAGGTGTTTGGTGTTTAGAAATATTTGATATTCGGCCCATTATGAACCGATGACAATTATTATTATTTATTGATGGAAATGACTAAATTTTATGTGAAACATGTAGTCTGACATCAAATTGTTACGTTTAATCCATCTTAAGAAGAAGTCGTAAAGAATTAACGTTACAAGAGCAGTGGGAGGAACTATATAATTTACAATACCCGCTGTTCAAAGGGCATCAGTCGGTTTCAGGCTTAAAAAGGGTAATAGATGCATGTCTTGTCGGCCATTGTCTTAGCCAGGGTAATCGCTTCCGTGAGAGTATCGGCGTCGGACCGCGATCGTCCGATCTGACAGTTTCAATTTGTATTCCGACCACCACAGCACCGGCCACCCCACACGTTCTCACGCCCTCTTACCTAATTATTATTTTACTTTTTAAACAATCTAACATATGTCCGTTAACGATTGTGAGTCGTGACTGTGATACGAACTTGATTGGATATATTTTCATATTTCGTTCATTAACGTGCGACCGGGGACATTTACATCACTATTTACATTTTAAACCAAATAAACAACGGAATTTGAATTCTGTGCATGCGCTGCATTAAGCAATACTGAGAGTTTGGAAACAGGGAAGGTGGAGTAGCGTAGTTGGCAACACCGTTACAACGCAGGGTCCCGGATTCATAGATCTTAATTATGAATATTTGCTATGATTATTTTGTGTCTGGGTTTTTGCCTGTTTTATTGTTAGGTCATATGATCCGTGATTCAGGGAATCCCAGTAGTAGTAAGGATACACACATACAGAAACTTTTATTAAGTATTAGGATATCTTTACAACATCGGTCTACAATGTTGAAACAGCTGAATCCCTTAGACAAAGTTGTATCGTGTGTAAAGTGATAAAAGTTAATAAATTATTACGTATGACAGATAGAGCCCTTTTAATAGTATACTGCACAGGATTGGTATCCCTGCTCTGAACACGTTTGCCATGGAACAATGTAGGAGCAATGTAGCGCTGTATTCTAGCGGTAATGCTTATTATTAGCGGGATACTATTCAACACTATTCAATTTCGACATCAAGGGCAATAATGCTTGTAACATGTGCATTGTGCATGGATCACAATGGCCACTCATCAGGAACTGTCCGTTTGCTAGCGCAACGCGTAAAAACATGCGTGACGTCACGTGCATTGAAAGCGTTGGATAGTGAAAAAATGCATTCACCGTCTCCAAGATGAATGAACAAAGCTGTGCTGTGCACACGCGACATGGCGCGCACGCTTCACCACCTACCTATTCAGGATGTGTCGATTATGGTATGGTTCTAATGATGGCAGCCCGCTTAGGCACTACTGTGAAGTGCGGGTTTTTATCACTTTTCTTATCCCGCTGCGTCTGACCGAGAACGGTATGACATATAACGGCGATATCGAGAAATTCATACTTTTTATAATTCGCGGGAGACCTGCATTAAAATTATGCTCATGTCAATATAGCCTTGAATTAATTAACGCGATACATTTTTTATTGCTGTTAAGAAACTTGCTAAGTATAATATTCGATGAGTTGTTTTTAAAAAGATTTCAACTTTTTCATTTCAATGGTTATTTTATAAGAATGTTTTATGAGAATTATCTATCTATGACTCTGAGGTATGTTACATACTTATACATAATCATAAAAATATCTTTCCTAAAAAGGAAATACAATAACGGTAATTGTTCAATTAGGATCCACTTAACTCTTATTGTTATTACCAATCGTAAATTTGAGTAACTTAAGACGAAAGTGAAAGTTCAATCGTTTTTTGAAAAATAACTGCGTCCATCAAAGAATAATGAACGAGAAAGGATTTACCTAAAATGTTATTAGACACCTTTTTATTCGTTTTTCCGTGGTTACCTTTAGTGGCCGTAGCATTTACATGTTTGTGGCAACTCTGGAAGTTAAGGCGAGTGGATTGTATATTTTAAATGATTTTCCTACAGCATAAAACAAGATTGTTCATAAAAACCTTCTAGGTACCTATTCAGTAATATGCAATTCATGCATTAATCCCAGAGGCGCTGCAAATTCCCAGAGACAGTAAAAACTGTTATTAAGCCAAACATGCAAATGTTTATGGCCATTGAAGACGTTTTTAGCGCCTTATTATAGGCAAAGTGCACTATGAATCGAAAATTGCTGGCTGCTATTCAAATATTCTCCTTACATACGTGTATTAGCGCAACACATAAGCGTATGTATTGCGAGAATCACATTAGTGACATTAAAATCCTCCTTGCATTCGTTAGCGGCGGCTGTGTATGGCAAAATATGTGAACCGACTCGCTTTTGCTGCTCGCTCCGTATGATTTTCAGAAATGGCTATGGCTTATAGGCAGTAAGGATACAATATTTTTATGCGGTGCGTTTTTCCTTAGTGGCTGTTTTTACGGCCATTACCGTATCTAAAGTAGGAAAATCGCTCGAGATGCTACATTCTAATGACGGCTCGCAGGCCCGCGCGTGCGCCGCTACTCAACCCATTCAGGGATGCATAACATTGTAAGTATTAATTATACGTGTGTAATAAATAAATGTCATTGCATTTGATTTAATGGCTTCGTAACATTCCACTGAAAATGTATGAATACTCAGAACTTGGTTAGTTAAATACTACACATAAATGACTCATTACGAAATATTTTTGAGATTATAATTCAAGTAATCGTGTTGGTAAATTATGATTTACGGGTCGATAAGATAAACCATACAAAAACAAAGTATCAATATAACAATGGTTTTCTACGATAACATCAAATATTACGACACAAACAATTGAATCAATTGAAATTAAATTATATCCATGACATGTAGCATGACATGATTGCTGCAGTCGGATATATATATTTTTTTATAAATATGAAATAGCAAATGAGCAAGCAGCCCACCTGATGGTAAGTGGTTACTGCCGCCCATGGACTCGTCGCTACTCCCGAGGACTGAGATGGTAGCCTCATATAAAAGTGAGCCGGCAACCACACCCTTCCACCAAAACGCGAGAACTGTTTCACGCTAGAAATTGGTGCGGCGGTGGTACTTCCCCGGTCGAACTACATTGGTTCTACCACCTGGCTGATATGATAAGTGTGGTCACCAATATAACACAGTATTCAGGAACACCACAACATTTAAGAAGGTGGCCCAATTTAGTAAGATGCGGCCATCTTAGTCCTCGGGAGTTGAAAGGCTCCCGAGTACTATAATGTTCGCTTCATATATAAGTGAGCTGGTAATCACACCCATCCACCGAAATGAAAAAAAATGTTTAGGCTATGAAAAGATGTAACGGTGGTATTTCTTGATCGAAATACACTGTTTCTACCACCTGGTAAAATACCACCTCATAGGTCATGTAATTTTACTAAAAAATTAGCAAATTCGCTCAAAATATGATATTATTATGTTTCGTGGCCGTCGGGTTCATGAATTATAATCTTAAATTATGGTGTACATTTCTAATTATTATAGTCATTTCATACTCAATTAGGGATATACGATACAAATATTCATATTATTGTTGTCGCAACCCTAAATTGCAATACTTAGATTCAGTGACTTACCTAAGTTAGGTTGCATCTATATTATTAAGAATGTAATGCGGTTAGTATGAAGGGTTATCTTGTCTATGTGTTATGTACACCCTTTTTATTGTAAACTTAGGTAGATTGTTATTTTAGTAGACGTTCCAAATTATTGTCTATTAATGTCGATTTGAGTAGAATTATGTCAGACGAATTCCGTTTCATTATTAAGTTACTAAAGGTTCTGAAGATATTGAGACAATTTTATATTTTTTATGTAAAATATTTCAGTAAGTTTGAGACACTATAGATTATACACGTACATACAGAATGTCTATTTAAAAGACTACGTACATAATTCCAAACATTTCTCGATCTAAGTAACCTGATCATTAATGCAAATGGAGTATGACAAGCAAAAAGATTAGCATAAAATGTTAACGAAGTATCTGAAGCCTAAGCAATATCTCACGTCCAGTCTGTTTTATATCCTTTCAATCCATTTTACTTGTCAATATTGACCATTTATTTCGAAGAAAATGGTCGTCTGCATAAAAAAGGACGTAGAATAGAAGCGTTTAGCGCGCTAATTTGAAGGAGTCGGTCGTAGTGTCGGTGTACGATGGCATCTTCACGGCTTACAATAGTAAACAAATGTGTCGCGAGGACGCAATTACACCGCGGCAGCTGTGCGGGCGCGCCGGCGTCACGCCGAGCGCCGGCGAATCGCGCACATCACGCTCCGCTACCTCTCGACTTATGCTAATGGCCACCGAGCCGCGTAAATTGGAGTGAGCTTGCTGCAAAACAAAATGCGTCCGCCTCTTTATCTTATTACTCCAGTATTGGCCGGCCCCGGGACTTCGGCTCGCACGCCTTATCTATTCCCGTAAACTCTATGCTCGCGTCCCATGGCATATTTTCTCACAACACCGACCCTAGGACTCCCGGTCGCCAGTAAACCGCAGATTGGCAGACTGAGTGAAATTCGAATACAAAAACTAGCGCGGGAACGAACGTGAAACCGATTAAAAGGCCACATCACGATTTTGTATGCACTTTGCACTCATTCGATCTCATGTGGAAGGTACTAGCTTCTCTACCGGATACTTTACTTTTTTGTTCTCAAGATTATTCAAAGGTGCCTTATAATTAAAGCGTTCTCGGAGCGTTTTATGTTTCCTTTTCTCTCCCCGCGCCGCGAGTGCATCTTTATAAGAGAAATCCTAATCTACAAAGTCAGAAAAAAGTGTAGGCATTCAATTAGCAAGTCTAGTTACTGCAGCGCTGAACGTAAATAAAATAAACGGTGAATCGAAAGGTATGTTTTTATAATCACACGAAATCCATCACGGCGAAGTAGCACGATGATTGAATATTCATCCGTGGATCAATAATAATAGATCCCATCAGCGGTTGGTATGTGGCATCACATTTCATATAACTCGTAAGACTTCAATACATCGCACCGTGAAATGTGTCGATACAAAAACTTAACTAACTATAACTGCTAACGTGTGAATCGTATTAAAAAGCTGTTTAGTCATTCGCCTTCATAAACGGGTGGCATTCTATTTGTCGTGATTAAATTTCGTCCATTAGTACACCGTTAGGCTGATAGATAGATGTAAACGGATAATGTATTTAATAATCCGGCAAATAGATTTCGGTTGCGAAATGTTTTGTGTTATCTGATAATAAATTAGTATAAACAGCCGTTACAGTTATACGGCCAACCACGTGGAGCAAAAAGAGGCGTGTAATTAGACTAACATTTTTTCGAACAGTTATTTAATAACAAGCCAGCACTACAGCTATTGCAGCTACTTTTTTTGTTACTTTTATTGGCATGAAATGATATATATGACTTTTGAAATTTATTGGAAGTTGATGCAGAATATTTACATCGACTTTTTTTGAACGAATTGATGTACAACTTTATTTTATATACACTTTCTTTCTTGTTTCTCTCCCGAGATAGTGTTAGTATCTAAATCGGGTTGATTTGAGCATTGTAGGACCGCGATTTGATACTGTACGACGAGTCGAGTCTTTCCGGCAAGTCTATGTTATTTCGCTTGCGAACTTACATAACACGGGATATACAAGAAAAACAAATTCTCGAAACATTTGTGAATAATGAAGAATACAACTTTGTTTACTATCTTACGAGGGCATTAGTTCTTGCATTAAGCTTATACTTATAGCATTATTAGCAGAGAACAATAAGCCTGACAGGAGACTGTAAGCGATCTGGGACAGGTCTGCGAACGGGGTCAAATTGAGTGTATTTTACCCTAAAGGTAAGACCATCCTATGTGTTCAAAGTTAAAAAATCTCGTTCTTCACACGCTTTATTACGAATCCCAGATTATTAAATGTTTAAAGCTTTGATATTACATTGACTTAGCAAATTAACATGCATTCGTCCTAATGGTTAATTGTCACTGCTGCACCCCACGTATAACATGGGTTAAAGCCGATCACAGAAAAATATGGCACTTCTGAAGACTGAGTTTTTGTTTTACATATAAGACAGGAGACATCCACAACCTTCCATTGAAGCGAAAGAATTGCTTTACTTTAGAAAAGATGTTGCGTTGCTAGTCCCACCGTTGATGAACTATATGATGTAAGGTGAAATGCCCCATACTTAAACTACGAAGAAGACTTGCCTTACCTTAACAGTCAGCCTCAGCTGCTATAAGATAAATATTCTCAGGTGTTACAATAGTTCGACCGCAGGCAAACGGGACAAGAAGAGATACGGTAGTATTTCTTTAAAGCTTTACTGCAGTGGAACTGTAATTTGATAACATTATGTTACGAAAATGTGGCAACATTAAGGAATATTTTTTGTACAAATCTATACTAATATTATAATGCAGTAGAGTTTGTTTGGTTGAATACTCTAATCTCAGGAACTATTGGTTCGAATTGAAAAAATATTTTTGTGTTAAATAGTAAATTTAACGTGGAAGGCTTTAGGCTATATAACATCACGTTTTTTTTTTTTAAATAGATTGTTCTCTAATAAACGCAGGTGAAACTGCGTGGCACATATAGTGTATAATATTGTACATTAATCAACAAAAACACGTCGCAATGTTTGGTATCAAAACTAATTTTAACCAGTGTCTTGATATAGGTAAATGCAGATTTTAATACTATGTATAGCCACAGCCAAGCGTTGTAATAGTGCAAAAGGCAAATCAGGTACACGATAGTATGAAACGACACGTAATGCCGTTAAAGAACGAGTAAGTAATTTTGTTCAATTGTCTTACGAAGCGAGGTTCGCAATAAACAATCGTTCATATTGAATGAAAGGAAATGTCCGTCTGGAAATTAGCTCGGAACAAGAGAAAACCTTTTAAAGCTGGTCGTTTATTATATTAAAACGTTTTAAATTGTAAAAAACTGGAAGTTAGTGACGGTCTAATGTGTTTCGCTTGTTCTTTGTGACTTTAAGTACCCACGCTTTTCACATTTTTATGACAGCACCTACCTACTTTGTATTAACAGAATGTGTATATGTAGGTAGAGTCGGATACCTATTAAGAAGGTAGCGTCTTTTTTACTTTTGGTACATTTATATTTTATTTCAATACCTTTTAAAAAATAAAGACGACATGTCAAGTGATTGCCTAATATTTTATTCTTTCTCCTATTCTTATATGTAGCAGTACTTCATGCATAAATTAATTATATACCTAATTTAATTATAGAACTTAGACATAGAATTTACACACGAAATCGACTCATAAGGCACTTGAAATCCCGACTTATCTATATTTATTCCTATTATAAAATATTGAACAAATGTCTACACCTAAATTGTGTTGTGGGTGCCATGAGTACAAGCATATAAATATCGATAAGCCGTGTATCTAAAATTAAACCAGACGCTTCTAAACTGCAGACCATGAGGAGCCACTGGCCCACACGAGTCGTAATATTACGTCTCAGACACTTATCAGCAGTAATGACACTTTAAAAACCTTCGATCGTCGATTATGTAATCAAGTAAATTTTCCCGCCGCGGAATCTCCGCATACAAGGAATAAAAGTCGTCAGAGAATCCTATTTCAAAACGCATTTCACATACAAATACCTAATTTCGGAGTAAAGTACGAACATTATACAGGCGGGTTCGCATTTAAATTATTCCAGCGGATCGTTTATAGGCCATAACCGAATTTGGGAATTAGCTATAAAACAACATTTGATACGGGCAGGCGCGGGCGGTTTGCAATTTGAATGTTTCGCCCGTTCCAGAGCTCATTGGGTTGCGCGGCGCGTGCACCGAGCCTCCATATTGCCACCTTGCCACCACCATCGTGTTATGCGTCGTTGCATTTCCACAAACTTGTAAAACGGAATAATTTCTAAATCTTACGTTTGGCATGAGCAAAGAGTTAGTTGGCTCTTTATATTGTGGTCGTCAACTGAGGTAGGTTCTGAAATAACGTATAGGATTATACCAAAACTTACTTAGGTTTTTGTAGGCTATTGGAAGTACTTATCGGACATTTATTTAATTTATTTATTAAATTAATAATTTTATTAAATTTATCACGTGTGATTATTTTTTTTAATAAATCACGTGGTTATTAATATTGTTTTACATTAAAAATATTTGGAAGCGACTTAATTTTTTGTGTTTAAGTGTATAGTAAATACATTTAATGAACGTACTTAGTGTGTAACTTAAATTTATTAAAGTCTTAACAAATAACACAAGGTATTTATAACGAAATTCACGTTGCAGAATCTCGTATTTATCAGGGGATTGCGACAGTTACATACATTAATAGTAGGTACTAAGAACATACATAATTTTGACGAATTATCTTAGTTAAACGTTATAACTTTTTGCAGCTACTACTTAAAATAAGTTTTTTAAGTGATACGATTATGCAGTTCACCTGAAGTTCATAAGTGGTCACTGATGTCCAAAAACATATGTATTAAACCCCTGATAAGATTAGTGATCAACCAGGACTCAGCTACAAATTCGTTGAGGACTAAGTTGGAACGCCTCGTATCGCTCTCTTACTTACCCTTCAGACCAGCACTTAACTTGCTGAAAGCCGTTGTAATAAAGCAGTTATGTAGCAATTGTGGCGGTGATGTCTTCAGAGTGGGACCACAAAGGGATTCACCACCTTCAATGGAATTAATAAAACCCAGCCAAGTGTGAGTCACACACGCGCACGAAGTGTCCCGTACCATTATTTATACAAAACGGCAAAAAACACACTTTTTTGTAAAGCGGCCCCCTTAATTACTTATTTTATTCTGTTTTTAGTATTTGTTATTATAGCGACATCAGATATGCATCATCTGTGACAATTCCAACTTAGACAGCTGCTATCACGGTTCATGGTACAGCCTGGTGATAGACAAGCAGACAGACGGACAGCGAAGTCTTAGTAATAGGGTTCCGTTTTTACCCTTTGGTTACAGGACCCTAAAAATATAATCATAAATATTTTTATATAATTTAATACATACACTTTATGGAACGGTACGGAATGGAAGGGCACGGCACACTAAAATGATATTAAAAGCCCTATATTATTTTAACAACACATTTTTTAGGATGTTGTGCCTAATGAGAGAATAAACAGACCTATTTCTAAGTAACTAAAATGTTCAATGCTACGGTGACTACAGCGTGCGACGGGCCTAATAGAAACTAAATGCAGTCTAGATATTTAAGGGGACATAATGAGGAAATTCCAGCCTATTGGATTTTATGGGAAACGGTTTAATATACTTGTCTTTAATGATTCTAGATAGCCACGAATAATGTATAAATATAATTAACCGTCGTGACTACAGAAAGAGTTCGCAGCCAACGAGCCTGCAATTGTTAAAGGAAGCTATCCTTTGCAGCAATTTAAATTCCATTACACTAAAAATAAAAAGTGAATTGGGACTTTATTCCATTCTACCTTTCTGGTAGTGCGGCGAAGAAAGTAATTGTATTGTAAAATAATTAAAACCAGATACATAATTACTACTATAGAAAAATACTTTAGCTTGGAAATCTGAGTACTTGAACATATTAAAATATTGTGATGGGAGTCGAAATCGGAGTTCTGATCTTCCGCTTCAGCTTTCGATTCGCGGTTGGCTATTTTTTCTTATTTAATATACAAGTTTTTTGCTTATCATCAACCCATACCGCTTCCATTGCTGCACGTTGGTCTTCTGTTCAAATGTAAAGGAACATTTAATTACGAGCACGAATCGATAGACTTTACTTGTAGTAAATAATTGGCTTCTTATACATATACCTACAATAATATAATAATTGTATATAAGCAAAATCATACCTGTCGGAGATTTGAACCCCATATTTATAACTTATACAAATATTCATAATATAAATATAAACCTCAACGATGACTGTTTTACATTTAAGTTAATTCACCGGTAAGAAACTCAATTGTTTTGTTGTACATAAATTAGATTTCTTTATTGCGTAGAGCATATTACCAGTTACAAATGACAGTCCACATTGACTAAACAATTACATTAGAAGTGGGGCTTGTCATTCAAACGCGTTAAGTATTGTAAGTACGGGGCAGCGGCGCGGATCCGTGTGAATACTCCAACCGGCCGCCATTACTGCGAGCGATTTCGCAAATAAAACCATAATCACAGTGATCAGTATTGACGCTTCCTTCAGTTTTGTAGTTTTAAAGGTTGGTCGTGATCATCGATTATGGCTATTGTGCCGTCAGTCAGCTTGCTCGGTTTAGGTATAAATAAATGGGTTAGAATTGATCGTGTTATAACACAAGCTAAGAGGACTTGAGTATTGAAGTAGTCACTCTACCTACAAGACACGAGTACTTGTGAAGTAAAGAGTTTATTTAACGTTATTGCATAAAACTTTTAGTTTGACTAAGACTTGATCATTATTATTTGCCATTAAATGTTTGCTGGTGGTATTCATTACATTTAGCGTTTTATATCATAGCATTTTGTTTAAATGCATCAGTGTACTTGTTTGGTTTTACTCAAAATTATGGTCACATTTCACTTTCCCTCAAGAGATGGCGCTACGAATATCTTGAATCACGCTGTTAAAGTTTCAAGACTTTTTATAAATACACTAAGTTTAAATATCAGAGTTCGTAACGGACTTTAATAACATATTAAAAAAAAAAAAAACTTTTTAACAAAAAATAGAAATCGACTTCAATGTCACCAAAAAGAAAAAAAAACAATTTAAATATATGTTGGTTTCTTACATACACAGTACATAGTTTTGAAGTCGATCATATACTTGTAGGACATAGATTAGTCATTGTAATCTAACAAGATAGGTTGAGCGCCGAGTACTTACTACACTTTATCCACAACTTTCGATGTATCAAACAAAAGAAAGTAAAAAAAAATCAGACGAATTGAGAACCTCCTCCTTTTTGAAGTTGGTTAAAAAATTTTGAAAAGAGTCATTGCGCTAAGGATACGCTTTGGTGATCGCATGGTGCGGTTATGTTACACAGAAAGCTGCTGCTGCTCATTTCCTGGTATTTGTCTCTTTGTCACTTTTTACTACACCCAGAAGAGGGAGTGGTGCTATTTAAAATTGTCACTACCCTACACACTGATTTTTTTCACCTTCTACTACATACAAAAGAGTGAGTGATGCTATTTAAGACTGCCACCACACACTGTTCTTTTTATATGATTGAAGCAGCAAACAAGCATTCAGTCCACGTGTAAGCGACCACTGCCATGGACATCTGTAAGCAATTTATACAGAACAAGTGTTCTATATAAAGTCAATCACAGAAGCGTTGCTACTCCTGAGAAATAAGATCGCCACATATGAAAGTGAGCCGATACTGATATCACCATAAATATATAATATACATACATATATGATACAACATAAAACAAGCAGCTTGTAAATGCAAAAGAGTATCTCATATAACGTACCATTAATTACTCATAAGTACTCGTAATTCTAATGAGGGCAATACCTATGTCTAAAATTCTGTCACACGCATATTCTGTCACGATTTAAACTCTTAATACATTATTAAACTATTAATGGTTGTCTATGGTCCGTGATTCAAATATTAGTTGCGACCTAAAATTGCTACTAGAGTCGTATGGCATGTTGCCAATACACGCACTATGCAAACACTGCTGACATGAAAGCACATAGACACAAAGACAAGCAGATCGGACGTATTCCTGATATTACAACTATATTCGTAACTATATACTTTAACATCTCGCACTTATATGCCTATTGAAAAAACAAGACAGACCTAAAAGGCAAATGATTCTTGACCTTTCTTGTTATCTCGATGTATTTTAATGTAATTTATAAAATATTAACATAACTATTATTTTGGTATAGGTACAACATTATTTCTCATCACTTTTTGGTTAGATAGTCCATGATAAAAGAACAGTATTTATAGGTCCTGCCAAATATACTTGTATAAAGATTCCGTGTAGCAGAACTCGGCTCGGCTCGGGCTACAACGTTATATCTACTTTATAACAGCGATGTTAAGCTGGTCTACTTTTGCTTGAAGGTTTTGATGTGAAACATCTAAATGCGGATTTAAATCTGATTGATGGTGTGGCGAGGCTTGCCGTGGCGACGGGTTCACCACACCGTACACACTACTATATATAGACTGTATATATACCACAAATATGTTTATTGGATTTTTGTGTTTATTGAAAATAAATATTTATTAAATAAATAGTAATCATTTTTTTTATTCGTCATATTTATTTTATTCATTATGCTATGTATTCCTATATGCTACATATTCCTGTCAAAATGTTGTTTTTAATGCATATTACTTGTACGAACACGATGTTTCACATCTGCCAGGCGTCCCATGGCTGCAAATTTTGTAAACCACGTGCATTCATATGAGGCATTTTGTCTTTAACTCAGGCTGCACGCGTCAATATTTAAATATCTTTATTTTACAGTCACTTACACCTGACTGTATTTGTATAACAAAAAAAAAACTATCCAAATGGTAACCTTTAAAAAAACTCTTGTAACGAAATTTAAATTACATTGAATTAACAAAATGATAAGAGCATAAATGGCGCAAGGTGAACGTGTCCTGGTAAATCGAAGTCGGCCGCCGGGGACGTCCGGACGGGCGGCGTCGCGCTGCGCCTGTCAGTTCTGCTCATTGCACTTATTGCACAATTTGCTATCACTCCGACAAGCCTGCGTGCCCATTGCAACCAGACGGTACACTGCTTTGTTTTCAAATGTAACTTGCGCTGTTGTTTATAAATGTATGGATTATCGAAAAAGTCGAATGAATTGCTTTCGATTACATGTGTGTGTATGTTGAATGTGTTGTTTGAGTTGTATGAGTGTATGTATGTATGCATGTGTGTGTGGTTCTACCGCTACTGTACTACTACTAATGTACTAACATAACTGTAGTATGTATAACCGCTATATAGCTCAAGTATCTATAACGAATAGGTATATGGTCAAGTTTGAAGTCTGAGGTAGATGTTAAGTAGTACTTGTGTACATAATAAGAACACAACTCACGGATATCCTCAGTTAAAAATAAAAAGGCCGAGGTGCCGCGTACATTTATGAAAACGGGATGGTGTATTTTCAGTTTGATCCTATTTCCGTGAAAAGTCAAAAGTCTAACGCTGTGGGAGCGATGAAATAATATGATAGTATACCCATGTTCCCAGAAATAACGTCATGAATAACACTCTATGAGTTAGGATTATCTGTGTCATGGGTGATGTTTACCTAAAGATATAAGGCACGTATATCCAGATAAAAAAATCTAAAACCGTTTTATAGATACATTTTAATATGTTACGGGTACTCACGGTATGCGGTTTTTAAATTTCTTTTTGCCGATATTTCGACCCAGTTACATGGATCGTGGTCACTCCGTGTTTCGCCGTGACCACGATCCATGTAACTGGGTCGAAATATCGGCAAAAAGAAATTCAAAAACCGCATATCGTGAG
>DWNE01002243.1:0-19394 GCA_018249875.1 Cecropterus toxeus | reverse complement strand
TAATTTATCGCATAAATAAATTCCTATCCTGTAAAAAGTGTTATTTACTTATGGCCATCAAACCTACTTCTGGAACAATTGCTTAGTACATAGTCCGATTATGTTTTCGTTATCAGCCATTCCTTACAATGTACTTTAAAATGATTGGCAAAAACGTAATCATAATCAATAATTGTTTTGTACATGTTTTATTACGTTTCGATTTACTACTTCACTACCACATATATTTAGGTACTTTATAAATCAGTTGAAAGTAGGTATTATATTAAATGTATAATAATCTGCGCAGATGCAGGCAGGGTCATACAAATGGGTGATTAGTCGCAACGTATGGTATGTTAGTTGTTTCCTTATGTGCAAATCTCATTGAGAAACGATACTAAATTGTTTGACGTGATTGTTGGGTCAGGTTAAGATTCTTATTGTATTATGAACTTCCTTAAAGTATCTATTATTACTTCTCATGTAAGTATTGGTTATTTTTGAACGCGTATGGGCTTGGGTGTACTAAAATTTGTCACCGTAGTCATGCTTGTCCTTTGAGAAGTAGGTTTGTGGGCTGATATCGTGGGCGTAGCTGTAGCTTTGTTAAGGGAGGAGTTTAATAGCGGCTGTCGGCGAAAAAATAAAGTTCTGTAACTAGGGTTGCCACTTGTACTTTATTATAAAGTGTTGTAGGTACTTTATTTAGGGTAATTGTATTTTATACTTTTCATGAACTGGGATTAAAATAAATTAGGTCGTAAGAATTATTACATGAAACTTAATATTTTCCTCATTCTATACTTTTCCGGATCAAATAGACACCAAAACGGTCCTCCTCTTTGAACTTTTTTTCATTTTTTGCTTATACTTTTAGGAGGGGCGCTGGGTCCCTAAACCCTGTAAAATGTACGCCCATGGCGAAACTTCTGATGTTCTACTAGAGTAGCTGCAATGGGATGGACTCGGGTTCAAATGTGGTGGAGTGACGCCAATTATCCGTAGACATTTGCAGTGAAAGCGCAGTGAGTCACACGCGATGCCGGAAATAGAGTAGGTTAGGTATATCGCCCACACCGCCGCCGCAGCAACATGCAAAACTCAAAATTTAAGTCCCCTGATATAGTAGGATTTCATCAGGCAGGTCCAGTGTAGTTAGACCGGGGCAGTACCACCGCCACACCTATTTCTAGCGTGAAGCAGTTTTTTGTGTTTCGTTGGAAGGGTGTGGTTGCCGGCTTACATACTTATATATGAGGCGACCATCTCAATCCTCAGGAGTAGCAACGCATCTGTGATGGACTTCAGATAGAACCCCTGTTCTATATAAATTTGCTTACAGTCCATGGGCGGCAGTAACCACTTACCACCAGGTGGACTGCACGTTCGTTTGCTACTTCATTCTTATTATTATTATTTATTCAAAAAAAAGTGTACTGCATGTTCGTTTGCTACTTCAATCTGATGAAAAAAAGGTTTCTGGTGTTCACTAATAGATAAACAATTAAATTAATAGCTATAAAATCAATAGGTATTTAGTTGTTTGTTATTATCTTTATTGTTTGTATAATATGAATATTGATAGGTAATATGTATCCGCATTCATATAAACCGGTTCACGGATATGTTTATGGATATTTTCCACATACGAGTACATTCCTTGAGATGAATAATACGATCATTTCATTTTACTTTCGTTTTACCGCATTCTCGACCGAGATATCGGTTAACTTTGGCTCTTGCGTTTTCTACCTGACTGTATCAGAAGGAGGCTAATGTTTTTCGAGCATATGTTACATATATACATATGTTTGTATATATGTTTGTTTGTATATATGTATGTCCATTTCTTTGACACGCGCTATAGCAAAAACGGCTTGACGTTTGTGACTTGTGACATATCATCAGAATCGTCTCAGTTTGGAAAGTGATATAGGCTACATAATTTAAAAAAAGGCGTCTGCAAATAAGGAAGAAAGGGTGGGGACCGACATTTTTTTATTATCACGGCAATACGGGTATCAAATGAAAGCTAGTAAACAGACCATTCAAAAAATATATACTATAGTACTTTTACTTGACTATTTTCACAAAAAAGTCATATAAAGCGTCAAGAAAAATATATCATTATGAAGGAAAAAAAAACATTTTAGTCAGTCGAGTTTTTTGTTTTAATATTTTTAACAATGTTACTAGTTTTTAATGAGATTGGAGTAGCAACCTAGCTTAAACCTTAGAAGTAGTTAACCATCGAAAGTGGTTAGTACCGCCAATGGACATTAAGGAACGTCATATATAACAGGGGTTCTACCAGAAATCGATCACAGGTGATTAAGATGGTCGCCTCATACGTAAATGAGCCGGCAACTTGTAGCTGGAAGGGTGTTAAACCGAAAACAGTTACCGACTATTTCACGTTAGAAGTAGTTGTCGCGGTGGTATCTCGTCGGTCGAACTACACTGGCTGTATCGCCTGGGAAACCAAAAAACAATTACAAATTATTTCGAAGAAAAATAAAATTTTATGATTTTGAAATTGTTAGGAGAAATAAGTCTTCCATGAGCCCGAAAAGTGAATTCGTTTTGTGTTACATGTATTTTTAACCCCTGATGCAAAAAGAGGGGTGTTATAATTGACTGCTATGTCTGTCTGTATTCCATTTTGTACATAGATTTATGTTCTTCAGCTCTTACTTCTTACATTGTTACTGTAGGTATATTAAAAGTTAATGTATAGCATTCCGTAGACTGATCAACTATGTAGCAGATTTTATGCAATTACTTCTACGGTGACTGAAATTGCATGAAATTAATACGCGCCTTTCATAAAAAATAATGAGTTCCAAAGGTTTCACCAGCTTACAATGTAAGTATAAGTAGTTAATTTATGTCAATGTATTAATTTGAAACTGATAGCAGAGTATTTTACATGATGCGTACTGGTTAAAACCGAATTTGTTCCTGTTGAACATAAAATTTGATAATTAGGTAATAATCCAAAATACAGGTTTTATAACACGAAAATGAAATTAGCTGAAAGCCTATTAATTTACTTAGGTAGACATATCAATTTATTGTTGAATAATTATTCTCACCTCTTAGCATTTAACATAGATTTTCAATTATAATACGAGTAGGTACGAGTAGGTAATATTGCAAAAAAACAATATTATAAAAATGTCTTTTGTAATGGTCACTTAGTATAAGCGATGACATAAAGAGTAGATTATTAACCTTTATGTATGTACTTACGTACGTTGCGTTTATGTATTATATATGGACCCAGGTTAATAATTGTGTACTGTTAACAATTTTGGCGAGTCTTAGTATTAGTTTCAAACAGTCCTAATTTTATCGGTTAGGCATCTATAAACAACTTCTTGTACCATTTTCGTATATAAGTATTTTTTTTTATTTTAACACTTTCACTCGGAAAGGTTTTAAAAATGAGGTAAAGTAGTTAAATAGATATTTTTTTTTCATATTATTTAGATTCATATATAATATACAAATATAATACCTAGGAATAAATCAGTAAACACGATTGCTTGCGGTAATTGCATAACGTTTACGATCTGGTAGTGCGGATCACATGACTCTCGAGAATACGCGAGAGCATTCATTGCACCGAAGCGATGTGCATCATTGCGTATTACACACCGCTCTACTACGTCGTACGTACATACGACTATGACGCAACCTGTTTACCCGACGAACGCGAGCGCGCTCAATGACTATAATTTTACAAAATTATCGTAAAACGTAAAAGCTCCATTCCACCATTAATAAACCGTCCGCGCCCTGTACCAAGGAACACGCGCACCTATCCCTTCGTCGCCTTGAACTTTCCCGTTCCTCCATCTCGGAGAGAGCGCGGCCGCTGTTTACAATTCAATTGAAAGCTACAATGGGGGCCTGTCGTCTCTCACATTTAGCGGCGTGGCATCGTGGTACGGGGCGCGGGGTGGAGGCGGCGCGCGGGCGGTGCGGAGGTTGTAGTAGCGACGTAGTAAACGCGGTGGCGGGGGGTTGGGGGGAACTCGTGGCGTTCAAATCCGTTCAATATTTTGTATTGCCCTGCCTCGCCACCTTGCCAGTCAGTCACTAAAGTGTAATTATCTGTGTAGGTGGGTACTTATTATTGTAAGCTTTGTCGATATTGATAATGAGTTGCCAATAATAGATGTTTTTTCCATCCATAGGTATTTTCAAGATAAAACCGTGGTGTTTGTTTGTTATATCAGAATAAGTACATATATTATCATTTTACGAACACTTAAGTCGAGTTTAAACCTCACAAGTCGTGAATTTGGTTCGTAGTTTGAAAATAATCTGTAATGAAATCGAATTAAAAATGATTGATTACGAAGTACCTTCGTACCGAATACAATCAGATAACTCCAATACTATTGTGTACGTTACGATCGATATCGATAAGGCGGTCGATACGCGACTAGATCAGCGAAGTACAATAACATTCCACGATCTATAAATAACCGCTGGACCGAGTGACCGAGGCTGGCAAGGGCGGGGCGGCGGGGACTCGCGGAGTTCATTTGCATCGCAATCCATGCACCAAGTGTTACGTTGGTGCACTACTCCTTGCTGGCTTGCGGACGGGTGCGCACCGCTCGACACCGAGTGATCGGGCTCATGTTACTCGTACGATTTCAGCGGACGTTGATCTTGCTTTATTTATATTGCGTTAGACACTTTAATTTATATAATTACATTTTGTTGTCGTTTTGATTTAATAATTACACAACTCTAACATGCTAAGTTTACAGGAGAGCCAGATTTTTTAATGCTTTTTGTTTTTATCTTTTTAATTAATGAAGTTCAAGCAATAGTAATTTAAAATTCATTTATTAAAGAGATTTAAATATGAGGTTCACATACATAATAGGAACCTTTTTTGAATTAAAACGTTACTGTACCTTCACATTGATTAATTTTAAATTCTATGCAAAGCAATGATTAATCAAACATCATATAGGTACTTTGAAACCATTACCGGAAAAATAGTATAAATGTAAATTATAAATGGTAAGCGCTTAGGTGGTAAACAAGTCGTGTGTTTACTTCACGGCAGTAATTTTATAAGTGCAATTGATTTATATCGGACAATCATACGTATTTACTGCAACCATTTGTTTTATGAACGTTTTACGTACAAATCAAATTGGCAAAGTTACAAAGCAATTTGTAATCTGTGTTATGCGGTTTATTATTAGATATTTTATTCTTTCGTACTATTTCTAAACGTCGTAAATTGATTCACGACGGAGATTGTTTCACGATGATAATAGAGTGCTCCCAACTCCCACTTAAACTAACCGTCAGTATATGTACGTCCCGTCAAGCAAGTGTTAATTATTTTGAAAACGTCGCTTGGTTTTGATAAAAAAGTGCTTTTGAATTTTGAACCATAACTTGAACGTATCACGGTTTTCGAATTAAATGCTTTTCTTTTGTATAAGAAACCACATTTCGTACAGTATCTGGGTGGCTAAATCTAATTTAATTCTAAAAGGTTGTCAATATCACTGCTTGCCGCCATTTTTATTACCTACGCTTTTAATTATTCATAACAAGATTTGTCGTTAACGTATTTTTCATTTTTATGTTATTCTTGGTGCATAAATAAAAGTACCATAAGAAACCATTATTATTTCGTATTTTAATAAGCCACACCTCACCGCCGCACAGTAAGAAATGTAGTTATCTGGCATCTAAATAAATATTTGGCTGGCGTTGTTGTTTACACTGAGACGCCATTTTCGTTTCTTCCGCGCTTTCCTTGCACATGCGCAGTAGCGTCACGCGTCTTCAAACCATGTTATTGTAATTTTTGCAGTGTGACCGCAATTTTCTTACGAAATTTGTCATATATCTGCCTTTATATATATCTAACCAATTATTACCTAATCGTAAATGATGTTGCATAAATTGCCATACAAACCTTTTTCACTTAATTTAGACTAAGTTTAGACGTGTCGTATATTTCCGATAACTACGCACTATAATATTTAAGCCCCGTACTAATAAAATATTAAAAGAAATCAACTTACTAATATTATAAAGGCGATAGTTTTCAGGGATATTTGGTACTCTTTTAAGGAAAAGAGCCACGGGTCAAAGTTTCTTTTAAAACACGCACGCCTTCTACACTCATAGCCCCACATTAGGATTTTCTCCTGTGTCGTGGGTGCCATGGACACACAAACACGAATACACAAACACCCAGACCCAGAACAGAAATCTAAACTCATCATTCAAATTTCTATCTGGCCGGGAATCGAACCCGGGACCCATTGCGCGTCAGATCGGTATGGTGACCGCTCGACCACGCGGGTCTTTTATATTCTAAGGTGCCTACGCTGTGCAATACTTACCTGTAATGTATAATATTTAGTAGAGTATTAGACTACATCTACGCAGCGGTAAAGTAATCGTCTCGGAAACCTTGACCGGACTTCTGTAAGTACCGAATTTGGTACGCGTACTTAATCATCGGCAAAAGTCTGCTCTAAAAGTATCTTGCAATAACCTTAACGCTAAATGCTCGTACCTAAGAAGCACATACGTACGAAGACAACCACATTTTGCGTTAAATAAAACATTTGAAGCGATTCACTTCCTTGCCAGGAAGTAATTCTGACGTTTCCATGTCTTCCTTAAGGATTGCGGAACAACGTCTACCTGCCTACAAACAGAGCTGTTCCGTGCTAAACGGGATGTCACGTTACTCATTTCCTTCGTCGCCAGCGAGTTGCGTATACACAACAATACACCCGGATCCGGCTGAAATACTTGGAACTAAACACAACTACGCAATAACACGACCTTGCATAGTGCGTACTGTTGTTTTATTGCTGGTAGATTACTCGATACGCGTAGGTAACCTACACGGATACATAAATATACATATATACAATGATACCTATTCATTGTATTGTAAGGCTTGTAGTAGATTTCTTTAAATATTTGTCCCTGAAATGACAATTATAATTACGTTTGGCCTAGAAACATTAATTGTAAAGTTGTTACAATGTTGCCCGAACCTTAGTATTTCCGGTTGTTTTATTTCTGCCACCGAGTGTCTGGGATAGATGGTTATTTCTGGTTCAGATGGTCTCTTATGTAGTTTATTTTTTATTTAATAATTAAGTTTATTTATAAAAAAGACAACTTAGTGTCATTTGCATTCGTCTGAATTCTTGATCGTGAGGATGATCGATCGAATGATGTATACGAAACCTCATTAGCGACAGAGAAAACCGTTCGTCAATCTAGGTTTTGAAATTTCAATCACTTTCGATATATTTCGTCCAGAAATATTCTACACGAAATGATTTTTGATCTGTTTCATTCAAGGCATATTATCTTGTGCGTATAAACCTAATAACTGTAATGTAAATAGACGATGTATTAAAATAAAATGTGTCTTAATCGAAAATAATATAAATGTTACATAAAATATAATCATGAATAATGAATAATATATAAAAAATATAATATTAAATGAAACCTTGAATATCCAGACCATTATAGGTCTGAACGTTTAACGTTTTATTTATATTGTCATACAAAAAATGTTGTTTATCCTTATTCTACTACCGCTCTAATATAAGCCTATGCATGCCATTCGCAATCAGCCGTGATGAGTCAGTTTGTTCGATGCGCAGAAACACAGCCGAGATGAAACAAACAACAATCTCTGGCGCGATAATGCCACGGCCGCACGCGCACCAACCGTAAACGACGACGTCGTAAACTTACAGACTTAAATTGAGCCATATGTATATTAAAATCTTAGTTTAACATTCGCGTAAATAACAGCACAATTCAAAAGTCATTAAATTTTAGTTAAAGATTTATTTTTATCAAAAAAATCTTGAAAGTTCACTACTTATTCGAATGTTTTTAATAAAAATTGAAGTAAGTTTTTTTGTATATTTGAAATATTTACCTGGCTCTCCGGTAAAATTAGTATTTTTGAGTTGTGTTATTATATAATCCCAGCAGCGATATATTAAATAAATAGTTGTAGAGGATTGTAGAGGAGGTAGGCATATATAAAAAAGAATAAAGATAAGCTTTTTATCGAACGCATAAACTTAAATAAAACAAGATATTCATGTGTTCTCAGAAAGATTCATTCGTTTAAAAAAGTTTTGTAATAGCCGACGATTTCTATATTTGTTTTCTGCCAGTTACAATATTTATACTTCTATCGCAAGAATTTATGCTGCGCATTTCTGTTCATAACACACCTTGCAATGCCATTTATGAACTGTTCCAATTTGACCCATAATTAACAGATGGATGTCTTCTTTATCTTTCTAAGATACATCTTAGTGTCTAACGCTCTGTTCTCGTCGTGGTACGGTTGCCCAAGCGTCATTCATCAACGCTTATCATCGTTTGACAGGTGTACGTAATATTTTCGGCGGGTCAACGCATGACACGCACACAGGCATGCATGATGGAACGCGTGCTTGGCCTGCTTGGCCTCGAAGCTCAGAATCGATCTCAACCTTCTTACCGAGGAAACCGCAAACCGGAAAATTTACTCTCTCTGTATAAGATTGGAATATAATCATTTTTAATCACTTTTTTCTTTTTTTTTTACCTTTTTTTTTATCTGATTGAAGTAACAAACGAGCATGCAGTCCACCTGATGGTAAGTGGTCACTGCCATCCATAGACACCTGTAAGCAACTTCAAATAGAACATGGGTTTTATCTGACTTCAATCATAGATGCGTTGCTACTCCCGAGGACTATGATGGTCGCCTCATATAAAAGTGTGCCGGCGACCACCCCCTTCCATCGAAAGGCAAAAAAATGCTTCACGCTAGAAATAGGTGTGACGGAGGTACTTCCCCGGTCAAACTACTCTGGTTCTACCACCTGCAAACTTGTATCAAGAATTTTTTTAATTGAAGTAACAAATTAGTATGCATTCCAGTGGCCGCAGCCGCCCATGGATTTCACCAATTTCACATTTCAGAAGTTCTACCTGATGTCAAATATGTATGAATCGCCACTCGTAAGGACCAAGATAGTCTTCTCGTTATAAGACAGCCGGCTTCCACAACCTTCCAAGGACAGCCTTGAACTACTTTACGTTAGTAATATTAGTGATGGTAGACACTATTCGGTCAATTCGTACCTACTTGTTCTTTCACCTTACGGAACCACTGAAAATGAAGATAAAAATATTGCACGTACCTACTTAAAACATTTTAATTTGTTTAAATTGATAGGGACGTTGATTAAGTAGAGTTACATATACGTTGTATTCTTTGTTATCTTGAATTAGAGTAAACATGGGACATAACAAATATTAATGAAGGAAGTGGTTATACTACAATAAAAACATTAATATCGCTCATCTTGCCGTGTACACACAATAGCCTCACATGTGGTCTCCACAGAATTGCTCCGCGGGAGCCCATCAGCCAGCGATCGGCTGGTGCGAAAACAATGCCAAATTAATAACACCTAATTAATGCTTCGAATGGAATTCTGGCGTGACAGTTACCCTCTCGGTGAGATCGCTACTCATATGGGGAAGCTTCGAGGTCTCTAAACGAACGCATCGGTGCTTCTTTTGCGTGAAGCCGTTTATGTATATATATATATTTCCTCAGTGAAACTAACCCCTTGATAACAAAGCGTATAATGACCACAATAAGCCGTCTTCTTCTTGAAGTCGCAAAAATGCTAAAGCACACTTATTGTCTGCTGCTAAGGACTACGGGCGGACGAATCAGGGAATTACCCCCGATGTCTCTGTGTCTGAACACTCTATTTCCCGATTGGCATTCTTCTTAATGTTACCATTTTCATACAAGGAAACTATCGCTCGTCCACTTTGTTTCTCTGGCAGAATATTATTTCGCGTTAGAATCACGCGTTGTTGAACAAATTGTTGTTTGTGTATCGTATTTGTTTAGTTAACAATGGGCGTATGGGAGTTATATCTGTATATATTTGTAACATAATTTCCCTGGTATATATAGAGTACATTGGAGTGTTCCCACTCCAAATTTTTCATAATATATTGTTGTATAGGACAGAAGCCTAGTTTACAATTTCAAAAATACTGCCATAGCCTTCCAAAGATAACCTTTAGACACCAAACTAAAAAGGGAAATTTATCTAACTGTTTTAACTTTAATAAATACCCATAATTTGTACTGCTTAAATACATCTCTCGAACGTCGTTTAGTAGTAGACAGTATATCATCAGCTCCATTTAGCTTAACGAATTTAATAACAATTTTGGTGAGATCATCACGTTCACCTCATTGACCCCAATACATGACACAGATTTACCTACTGGTATATCACTTTCGACTATCGTGCGTTAACGTTATAATTATGTAAATAATTGGTGTATAATTTTTCAATTGCTTTTGCTATTCATTAATTGAGTTTTGAATTGTTTCTATATACCATCGCTACAGCTGTAAGAGAAATATTTGTACGAGGCATTTACTTTTACACTCAAAGGTAGCGATATGTAAATAACCCAGCTCCGTTAGAACTACAAATATTATTAATTTAACCATTTATAATCAATCAGATGTACCGAAAGTTCGTTTACGACCTGCTACATCTACCTATACATCGCAAAAAATGAACTATTTTCCAAACTAATGATTCTTTCCTTTGTTACAGTATGCTCGTCGATCGACATCAGGAGCTACCCGGAGACAATGATCAGCAAGCTGAGCGGGTGTCGGGTGATCGAGGGCTACCTCAGCATCGTGTTGATGGAACGCGTCAACCAACCTGCCCTCAATATGACCTTTCCCGAACTCAGGGAGGTCACTGACTTCATTCTTATCTACCGGTACATAGTTTTCGTCAAATATTATATGCATATTCTTTTCTTTTGTCTTATAATGGTGTGGTATATAAAAACATATGGTTAACCAGCAGGCCCGGATCTAGGGGGTCTATGTCCCGGGCGGCAAGTTCAGAGGGCGGCAAATTCAAACCGTGCTAACGAATGCCCAACTCATCACTGATCAGTGTCCGGAACCGTATGATTATTTTACAATAACGTACCATGTACAATAGTAGTACATTTTTTGGTAGCCAAATACTTTCAGACGTCGTGTCATTTTTCGTCTCCAAATATTTTGAGAACACTTGTTTTTGGTTGCAAAATACTTTCAGATGACATTTTTTTGGTCGCCAAATGAGCAGACCGTGAAAAGTTTTGTACTTAACGAAGCAAAAAAAAGCGTCAAAAGCTGGAGGAACCAATATAATCTTGACCAGTGGGACGCCTAGTCAGTAGGAACTCATACGTTTTAATGATCACCAATTTTATGGATATTTGATGGGTGAAATGATGGTAGAAAGAAAATTCAAGTGGGCAGGGCGGCATTCTTAAATTTTTGCCCTTCCTAAAAATAATTGAAGATCTGGGGCTGTTAACCAGAAACACCTTTAAACTGATTAGGATGAGCTTCAGAATTAATGTAGTACATTTTCAAACAATTAAATTTCATTTTTATTTAATTAAATTTTACTTCAGCCGTCCATATCACAACTACTTTTAGTTCTTATAGTAAAACGAAACTAACATAATTATTTATCTCATCAAAAGAAACATTATTATTTAGCTTTCACGGTGACGACGATGAATTCCTTAGTGATAAAATAAGAATATACTATAAAAGTGGAGCTATGAGTCTCCACTGAGAATAGGAAGGGTTTAGTTCACGAGGCTGGCTTATTGGAAGTGCGGTAGAAGGTAGTAGGTACCCTTGGTGGTTTAACTTCGGAAGCACAACCTCCACACCTTTCTGCCCAATTTCTACTTAAGAGGGATATATATAGAGAGACGTACTTATCTGAGGCGTTCTAATTTGGGCCTGGGGGCTAAAGCATCTAAGCCCAACATCAGATGATCTTAACTGGGGTTGATTACAGATATCTATGGGCGACAGTGGCCGCTTACCATCAGGTGGCTTTTATGTTCGTTTGCTACTTATACTTAAATTTTATGAAAAAGTGCGGATGTTAGACTCTCTATTTCTTTCTATTATTAGAAACTACGTCATGTAAGTTTTGTCATGATAACTAATTTCTCGTGAACAAAATATAATTGAGAAAAATTATCGTGCATCCGCGGTCGCTTGATAAGCTTGCGTAAAGCGTTTTGTATGCGTGTTTTAATGGAGCTAATTATTTTCAGATTCGTTAAAGGCGTGCGTAATCTGGGCGATCTGTTCCCGAATCTTGCTGTGATACGGGGAATGCACCTACTAAAGGATTATGCACTCGTTATATTTGACAGCGCGGGTATCGAGGTTGGTATATTTATTTTATATACTTTTTAAGTTTTTAGTACACTTTTGAATTAATTATAGAAATGTGATATTTGCTCGTTAAAATTGTGCTACAATGTCTTGACTGGATACGGCTAGTGGTACCGGTTTAGAGACTAAATACTTACCTAACTGAAATAAAATAAGGAGACTGCATAATGATAAAGTTTTTTGACAATTTAACACTTGATTTGAATCAAAAATTGGATATCATTGACTATTTACTTATTTACTACTAGCTGTGCAACGCAGTTTTACCCGCGTTTATTAGAGAACAATCTATTAAAAAAACAAACAAACATAGCGTGATTTTATATAGCCTAAAGCCTTACACGATAAATTTACTATTCAACACAAAAAGATTTTTTTTAATTCGAACCAGTAGTTCCTGAGATTAGCGCTTTCAACCAAACAAGCTCTACTAGGTACTTTATAATATTAGTATAGATAATTTCCGTCCAACATTTCTAATGTGATTCAGAAATGTTGGACCGAAATTATAGTAAATAGTCAAACGAATAAAGGGTCTGACTTGGTGGTAAAGCTTAAGCGGTACACCTTCGACGCGACGTTGTGGTAAAATTCTGACGAGCAAATGTTATATTTCTGTAATTAGCATATAGGTGTAACTCGAACTAATTTGATGGCCCATCAATAGATAAGTATTATTTTTGACTTTTTAAATGTTAGTACACTTTGCTTTTTAGCCTTGGAGTTTAATATTAAATTATTATTCTATATTCATTTCTACATATTAAGTTTTAGGTTTAAGATAGCATCTACATATTTCTTTCATAAAATATATATTAATTTTAATAAATATTTCGAATAAAAACAATATGTCCTCAGATGTCGTTGCTAGGTTTCGTAACTCGTAATAACATATTCGTGGAACGACAAGATATTACTCAAATACAAAGGAAAAGTTAATCTTCAATACCTGTTTACGTAGAATTATTGAATATTGTAGTGTCGTCTGGAGGCCACATTATGCTACTCGTAATTCGAAGATTAATTGAATACAGAAATCGAGTTAGTGTCAGCTAGCAAGTTCATATGAAAATAGATTTTAAATTTTGTTTCTTGAATTCATGACGGAATATATTATACATTCAGTGTATATTTAAGCTCACGATAAGTGAACGATAGAACCATTTTCTAAATTCTATTTAACCTGTTACAACATTTTATTCATCGGACGTTCTCAGCCACTTTAAAAATTCTAATTAACCTCTTATAAACCTTTTAAAATCGGCCTACATACTTATTATTTACGTTATAAAATATTCTTCCCGGGAACAACAACAGTTGACTGCGGGGAAGCATTCCTCGATTTCTCCAGCCATCCCGATATAATAGATTTTCATCGAATAGACTAGTTTCTAAAGCCTTCTTAAATAAATCTACAAAAAAAAATAATGAATGAACATATATAAAATGCTCATTTAGCCGTATGTGATTACGCGATAATACGTTGAATCACATTACATGGGGTAGATTCCCACATCGAATTGCACAAACACCGCTATTACACCTGTTTCGTCCGTTTTTTATTAGCAGTTTCAGTCTGCTGTGGATTGAAAGGAGAAAGGATTTGAAGGGTGTGATAAAAAAAGAGACACTGACGGGAAAGATTCTTCGTTAATCCTTTTAAGTAGCAACTCATTACAGATGGACACCGAGTCTAAAATCACTACATCACAACTTGAAAGTGAAACAAGTGAAATACGAAGTGATATTTATTATTATTATCAATTTATTATGATAAACAGTAATAAAATATATAAACATAGACGTAACTCATGTGGCCACAGACATTTATATACTTGCAATTAATAATTATTTATCACTATGAATGATTAATTCTTTAGCTTGTACTATTTGCAATTGAGTAATTATCTATTTGTTTATAATCCAGTGATTAATTTAATAGTGCTAGTAATTTTACTATTTAATTGAAATATGTAATGGTTAGGTATTTATTGTGGATTATTCAATACGAATATCTAGGTTCAATGGTCATTGCTTTGACTTGTTTTGATACGGTTTAAGGGGCAGAATATTGAAGAGATCACTTGTTTCATCGGAGGTCAAAGACGGCAATTTCTAAAGGAGATGTAATACTTACTTTGTCTTTTATAATGTTTAATGGATAAGCTTAGTCCCGTTTCAATATTATTATACTTATTTGGACTTATCTGATAATCACATAAAACTCAAGGACGTCTGATTTAAAAAAAAACAGTGTTTAAACTAGTACGTATATAATACTAATTTAAGGAAAAGAAACATTAAAAACTATTTTTTAAAGTTAGTTTCTCCATATGTGTACGTACCTAGACGAACAAATTTTGATTACGCGTAGAAACGTAACTTATTAAAATCCATAAGAAACGTTATAATTGATTGTTCCTTAATTGTATTTGAGGGATATATGTAAAGGAAATATTTTTTGTATTTCTCGAGAAATACATTTCTTGTATTTCATGAGATAACACATAACCGTACGGCCACGAAACATTCACGGAGCGCTCTAAGCGTCAGCGCTGAGCGTATTTTGGACACTAACTGGTAATGTCCTTTATGAACAGTTTATGTCCAGTTGTCGATGAAATTGTACATGCATAATAGAGTAATGATAATTAAACTAAAATTTACACACAATTAACCGTACATTTTACTTTAATGTATCAATAACTAGAGAGAAACTTAAGTCTATTGAGACCCTCTCGCTATCGTTTGGTTTTTATAATTTGTATACAAGCAATAATGCAACAAAATATATATATACATACAATTGCATTCAAATATAATAATCAATTAAATTGTATTAATAAATCATAAAATCATATTCACAAAAATAAGTAATAATATAGCACATTAATAATTATTATATTCTCCACTTTTGTTTTTAACTTTTTAAATCTATTACTTTTATTTATTAGTAAAAACTAACTAAATGTAACAAACAGTGTTGGAGATAAACTATTGGAGATAAAGTACCTAGAATTTGAGACCTAAAAAAACCCTAAAGTACCTAGAATTTGAATTAAGACAAAACTAAACAAAATAATTTTGTTTAGTTTTGTCTTGAGCATCTAAAATTAATAAATATGTATGCAATTTTTGAACTTAGGCCGAGAGTCATATAAAAATTGGTCCTTTCGCTATAATTTACAGCGTAATTTTCGTAGTGTAACATTTTTTTTAACGCTCTACGCAGACTCTCGCAGCGCAGAGCGAATTACACTTTAAGCCATGGCCCTCGGTAAGAGCTAAGTACATAAATAAAATATAGTGGTACAATTTTTAGTTATGCTTCCACAGTCGCTGGGACTTCGGTCATTGACAAGGATAGAGCGAGGAGCGGTCCGCATCCAACACAACGACCATCTGTGTTACGTGAACACGATCGACTGGAGCCGCATCAACGCTGACGGCGCCGAGAATAACGTCATCAGGGTAAGGATAAAAAAAAATATGTATTAGGTTAGGTTATTTCAATTAATCGGTAAGTTTTGCAGTCGGTTGCGCGAACATGTGTTATTTGTGATCCCGTGGTCCCGACAAAGGGTGTAGGAACATCGTGGGGATAAAGCCGATCATAGAAATGTCGTATGTTTAAATTAAAGTTTGGCAATATTTTACATTGCACATATTGCAAATTACTTTTAACATACATACAGATAGGTATACATATCAGTTGTTATAAGTCAACCACAATAATAGTATTAAATTTTATTAAATCAATTGTATACAAGATCAATGTTCCGAATTTTTTCTTAATAAATATAAAACAGAACTACAATAAAAAAATGAAACGTAGCTCTGGGTTTTACTTCAGTATGTTTTGCGAATTATAGATTTTCAAACAATTTTGTTCAACAATACAATTTTATGTAGGTATAACAAGTACGATCGGCAGTCTACGATAACATATAATGGGATATAAATAAATTCTTACTCAACTTACGTATCAAGCCGCAAAGTACTTTCACAAGTTCGGTTTCATATATTGGACAGTAGCTAAAACTAATGCCTATAGTAGTACATGTTCATCATCAAGCCATTACTAACCCATTACTGGGCAAGGGTTTCCTCTTGGAACGAGAAAGATTAGTCTATAGTTGCAGAGAGTCTACTAAGTGCGGATTGGTAGATTTCATATACTCTCCATAACCACTCATTAAGACCTCTCTGGCATGTAAGCATGTAGTTTACTTTTACTATTAAAATATGTTTCAATAAATTAATACGCACAAAACTTCGAAAATGAGGGAGTACTGTGCGTATTTACCAATGTTAGGGCCTACGTATTCACACGTATTCAGCTCTATTCGCGTTTCGCTGATCGATTTTGGTCACACTTATTTAGCGACAAAACAGCGCTGAACTCTATCTACAGCACTCACATGATAAAACACACTTGTCATCATTTTATATTCATTTTTCGCGAAAGCAGAATGGACGCGGAAAGCTGAATGCGTACGTGTCTCCATACAAATTCTTTGTTTTCTATAGACATAAGCTGCGTTTGCGTAAGCCCTTATACCTCGAAATCCTGGCGGGAGAGGCTGATTTAATTATTACTAGAATAACAGATACACATTTTATTCACCTATCAACTTTTTGAGGTTCGATTTCCAGGCGCGCACCACTAATTATATGCTCATTACAAATTAATTATCCCTGTCTTACGGTGAAGAAAAACATCGTGAGGAATCCTGCACACCTGAGATATCTTTAAAAAAAATCTCTAAGGTGTGTGAAGTCTTCCTATTCGCACTTGGCCAGCGCTGCTACTATGTACTGAAACTCTCTCAAACTGAGAGAAGACCCGCGCCCAGCAGTAGGACAACGAGTTTGGGGTTGACGACGAATTAAGTTTTTTGGCAATAGTCACCGCGTCTAGTAAGCATACATGTTTGTAACGGGAAAACGCTGCGTCCATCTCCTATAGTTTGTCTTCTCGTCGCCTCCTAAGAAATCTACAGGAATTGGTACCATTCAAGTCCATATTACACATGACACATGCCTAAACACTGATGTGTTATAGGAAACGTCTACCATTTCCAATAACAGCTATACAGTGCGTGGAGCTACAATACACAAATAATATAATGTTGTTAACAAAACTAGTTTGGGGCGCGGACCGTGGGATTCTTTGTTACTAGTTCCGTCTCGAGAATAACATAAGCATATGTCCTGTGCCGCTTAATACCAGCTGAATAGGTAGGTAGGCACCTTAGTGGCTTAATCCATTTGCAATATTCATATAATTCGCATCAATGATGTGTTTTCTTCTTAATGTTTGATATTCGTACTCATAGACTAATACTTATACGATATTCTGATTAGTATATGTTATACATATTAATATATAAATAAAATATGGTGCTAAGAAGCCTTTCGTGGTTCGATTCTGAAAGCACCAAAGCTTCAAACCAGAAGATAGAAGTGTTAAACATTACTATCTTCTGGTTTGTAGGGTGTTGTAAGACTGAATTGCTTACAAGAGGTGTTCCAACATATTCGTCAAGGATTACAACACTTCTGTGAAGGACCTTAATTATGGCAGGACTCTAAGCATGGCCAATGTAGAATTGATTACAGGTATGGACGTCTGATAGAAGAATTGCATGATTGTTTTGGCTTGTTTTGAAAAAGCTTTGATTTGTTTCAGTCAAATTATGATACGAGACTGTGTGGGTTATGTCCGAACGCGCAGAGTCGAATGGAGAATCGCGGTCAGCTACATCTACAATGCCCGGCCGACTCCTCGGGCCGATTGCTCTGCTGGGATGACAAACATTGTCAAAAACGTAAGACATTGTGTTTTGCAACTTAGTGTATGGTAATTGTAGCTTACTTAATGTAAAAACATTGGAGAGTAATGTTTTTCGAGCGCATGTATGTATGAATGGATGTATTTAAATTTATGAATGTATGATAATTGATATATATGTATAGTCGGCTTGACGAATCGTGAAGTATGACATATCATTAGAATCGCCTCAGTTTGGAAAGTGACATAGGCTATATTAAAAGGCGCTTGCCAATACGGAAAAAAGGAGGGAGGGGGGGACTTTTTATTATCACGGCAATATGGGTATTAAATAAAAGTTATTAAATAGACCAATCTAAGAAATAGACACATTTAATTTCCTTTTTCACAGTCTCCTTTTTTTCGCTGAAATTATTTTGGGATTCTTAGCTATTTATCAAGCCTGTCATTACCTATGTAGCTATTTCAAGGCCCATGTAGCCAAAAAGGCTGCCGACTGCTAGCCAAAAGCCCTCTCATTCAGAGAGGTGCCCATCACTGGGATAGTAGTGGGCTGACGACAGTTATTTCTGTACACGCAACTCTACAAGTACCTATATTTTACCGTACGACTCGATTGCTTCCTCATGTATTATGATACCGCTACATCTTATTCTATTCGTTTGTTAGACAAGTATTATAGCAGTAATTATAAGAATTAACGATGCATTGACTAGGGCGTTTTTATTTCACGTAAAACTACATATTAACGTATATATACATATATATTAATTTTATTTTTCATACTATGGAAGTAGCAAGCGTGCAAGACAATGGTGGTAACTGGCCACTGCTGTCCGTGGACACGTATAATCAACTCGAGATTACACTCGAAATTACCCATTGATGCATTACTACCAACGATAACAAAGTAGGAACACCGCAAAATGAGCAGTGAGCCTTGTATTAATTTTGCAAAACAAACAAGGTTTGCAAAATTAAATCTTTATGTGTCTTGAATTATATTGACTTTCCTTAAAATAGAATAAAAAATAACTATAAAACGCCTACAGATCGTCAATAAATTCATGCTTCAATAATTTCAGATACAATTAATAAAACTTACTTAAAAGTTAAATTTGTATGTTAGCACTAAATAAAAACGCAAATATTGCTTTTTCTATAATTATATACTCACTAATTGACGACCCGCGTGGTCGATCGGTCACCATACCGGTCTGACGCGCAATGGGTCCCGGGTTCGATTCCCGGCCAGACAGAAATATGAATGAT
>DWNE01002242.1:0-19395 GCA_018249875.1 Cecropterus toxeus | reverse complement strand
ACATTTGGGCCATCTTAGGTGCCATATTTCTTTTATTTTCACTTGTTGTTTTTTTCACTTTAGCAAAATATACAGCCTGTTTTGATTAATTTATGAAATATGCACTAGCTTAAGTCACAGGCTGGCGCGTTTTTTAGTATCAAAATTGATTAATTCTGAGATATCTTTAAAGTTAGTCTTAAGTATCAAGAGTCACGTCAGTCAGTCGTTACGTCAAGAGGGCAGAACATCTGCCCTCTTGACGTAAGTTTCGAGAAAATTGATGTTAGATGAGTCATTTTCTTGAATGGCATAGTAAATTGAGAGTATTGAGAGAAAGGATATTTTCAATCTAAACTTTAATTTAAGATTAAACCAAGATACTGTCATTCGACTGAGATCTTAAGGTGCATAATTCCTTGAGGTATCCAAAGCCGTAAAAATCAAAATTTGTTTTTTTCCGACGCTATAAAAACAAAATATCGTTTGTTTTTAAAATTCCGCTTTAGCGCTTCCGAGGGCTATATAGATATAGCTTAGTGAGGACGAAAGGGACCGATTCTTAAACTCACTCAAACACACTCAAAATATAAAAAATTGACTTAAATGCTTGAAACTACATAAACGTAGTCTATCATCTAGCGAATTTAAGTGACAATTTTGCGCTAGAAAAGAACAAATGTGAATGTTACATCCCTATAAAAATCACGCGCTTTAAGAAACTCTACAAAAAACGAACACATTTTTTTTTAATCTGCAGATTTGTGGAAATAAAATCATTGTGCTCGCAAAAATCCCTATTTTACCTTATTAGGGGTTGAATTTCTAAAAAATTCTTATTGCTCAGTTACATCATAAAAATTTTAACTTTGGTAATCCCTGTACCAAATTTCAAATTCAAGTATCTAGGTATAGGAGTTTCGGCAGTGCGTTGATATATAAGTCAGTGAGTCGGAATTGCCTCTCATATATATATATATCTGTCCAAATAATTCAGTAGAAGTGTACCATATTACTCCATAGTGGTGATTCCTTCAGTATTCACTAAAAGATGAAACTTTTGTTGTATGTATTTTTTATGAAATGGACGGTTTAAAATGTATTAACTTAACAATAAATGACCACAATGTATTGAAATTATGTGATAGATATAAGTGCCTTATAACACGTACCAAATTAGGACCAATGTATTTTTATGTATTATTAAGAAATGTTTTATTGAGGTTTTTGCACGATGCTTTATTGCTTATTTGTTAATTTAGTTGCATCACACTTAAGGACCATTCACATGAACCGGTTTGATGTCAACCGAACGACAGTTTGATGCTCTGTAAGGACACGTCACATGAACCGATCCGGTATCTGTATCTTACTTCGTTTTATGGACACGGTAATAGCAATAGTCCAAGAGAATAAGATTACCCAAGGCAAGGGAGTAAAGACGCCCTGCCCCTCCCATTTATAATCAAGTACTTACGTTTTAAGGGGGGGGGGGGTTCACTAATATACGAATCCCGCATCCCTCAAGATGTATCGGTTAAGGATGCGGTTAAATTTTTACCTTCAAAATTCTTGAAATACCCTTAATTCTTGAAATATCGCTCTCTCTCCTCCCCCCCCCCCTTTCCCGTTTCGTTAGACTAGATATACAAAGTCTAGAACGTACAAGTCTAGACTTAATATAGAAAAATCGTGTATTCGCCACTGGATATAGCCATATGGATATCGGATCAGTACACGTATGTTATCGCTTTTATTCGTTATTTTTATAAATATCGTCCTTTAGTTTATTTCCAGTCTGTTGGACGTCGTGGATGTTCTTGTTCTTAGTCCTTATATAATGTACTTATTAATTTAGTATTTTAGCGAATTTACTTATTTTACTAACCAAGCATTAGAGTATAACGTAAGGATAAGTATAAATTTTATTACATTACATTAATAGTCATCACAGTTAGTGTGTAATCTCCTTTAAAACAATGAAAGTAAGTACTTATAGGTTAAAATTCTTCCTATGATTAGTCTGATAAGATACATTCACAATTTATTATAAGGTAGAGAGACAAGTAACTGCTTTAATATATAACGGTTTTTGTGTCAATACATGTGAACAAACAACGAGATGTCATATAAAAAAAATTGAATGAATTATCATTTGATTCTTTTAATCGAATGATATTTAAATGTAATAAAAAATCATTACATTTTTTAAGATAGCATAAAATGGCATTTTTTTTCATGACATTAAAACGGGCAAAGAAAACTATATTTTGGTCTTATATTTTTAAACTTTTTTTTAAAGATTAACCTACGATGCATTCCGTTGTAGACAATAATTAGTTTTAAGGATTATTATATTTGGTATTTTTGCTTGCATTTTATTTTAATATAGTCCGTCTTTGAAGCGTACATACACAGGCAAAGACATACTTTCAAATAATTGTGCTATGTTATACATATATTAAAGCTCAAACAGCGTAAACTAGCCGAAAATTACGTTTTGACGTGACGTTCCTAGTATTTTAAAAATTTACTTTTGATTTTATGGGATATATAAATAAATAGCACAGTGAGAGCAAAAGGACAGTTTAGCGAATAAATAATAAGGTTTCGTCCCTTTAATAGCCGCGCGCGCGCCTTTAGAAACTCCACAAAATGAAAATTTCGCTTTAGTTTTATTCTCATTGTGCGATACGGTGGTAAACGTATGGGTGCTAATAGTCATATATTAATGGGTAATTTTCCAAGCCCGCCTAGACATAGTTATTTTTAAGCTTCTAAAATATTATTTTTAGTCCCTTAGATGTTTTTTTTAGAATTTTTAGTCCCTTAGATGTAGACAGGGTATCTGATTCCAATGTATTTCAGCATGTACTTAAGTACTTATATACACGCACTTATTTAGTGTTTAGTTGTGACGATTGTATTGATTTGGTTGTATTTTGTTTTAGTTGTTTATGTTTTATTAGTTACCCTAGATGTATTACGTATTGGGCGGATTTAGTAGATTATATTAGAATATTGTAGTAATACATATTACTTTTTTTCTTACTCTTTTTTTTTGCTACACGGTTTGTCTTGATTTGTTTTGCAAATATTTTCTTTAAAAATGATGTTTGATTCGTCCAGTATTTCAGAAGAGAAGCCAGGTAGGCTGCCAATGTTGAAGGATTACATTACATTACATTAATAACATTTAGTTATGTAATACATTTTAATGTTAATGCTGCGTTTTAGATTAAAATATTGGGTTTGTTTTAAATTAAATATTCAACCTTATTAGTGATTATTAGTTATAACAACTTTGAAAGATAATAAATCAAGACAAATTGGAGTATCGCATACTTGATGACAGAAATAAAATATTCCGTCGTTGGAATTTCCTGATTACTTGAAATGATGGGATCATCATTATACCACAAATAAACTCTAGGACCAGTTTATTTTGTATATCATTCTCATGCGTTTTGAGATATAATTCCTATGATGGTGACCACGACAGCCGACTGCGATCGGGTCGCGTGAAAAACTATTACGTATGAATTTTTGTGAAGTCCTAAATAACTTACATACGAGGCGAACATCTTAAGTCCTCGGGAGTAGCAACGCAACTATGACGGACTACAGATAGAACCCATGTTTTATATGAAGTTACTTACAGATGTCCATGGGCGTAACCACTTACCGTCATGTAGACAGCATGATCGTTTGCTGCTTTAATATAATAAAAAACGACGTAGGCGACGCGGTTACAGTCATTTGTCGCGCTTGCCAACAACGGAATTATATCTTTAATATCACGATTTTTATCGTGTTTGTGTCGATGGATGTACGCACATATTGAAATATGAACATTAAATTTTATATCATTAATATTTAACACATAATTTATTCCAAATGTATGTAAAAATATTGGATATTGACGGGGTAATTTTGTAATATTTCATGAAATTATTAAAAATATTTTATTTCGGTTGTATGTGTGTAGACATGCTATAATTTTATCATCATATGAATGTAATGAAACACAAAACTGACGATTCGAATAATTTATTTTATTTATCGAGTAATTAGCGTATACGAAATAAATAGACTCTTAACGCGGATCTTGTCATATATGAGGAGTCCATTTATTTACATATTCTAAGTGTATGCCATTTACTAATTAGTGAAATAATCTTTCAGTATTTTATCCACCCTTCGCTTTTTAATTTTCGAATAATTTATATATCACAATTTTGACTGAGTACACAATACGAATTATATTTGAATGTCAGCACAGCCATTGTACTTATATAAATATATTTTTGAGAATTATTTTCGTATTTTTATTTTTTTGCCTTTTCCGTTCTTAACAGCACATTTTGTCAAAATAATGCACATGTGTTACTTTATTTTTATAAAAAATAGAATTCAATATAAAAATTTTCAATATTGTCTGCTTCCAGTATATTTATGTATGCTACTGATGGCTCTGTTGATATTTTACAATTATTTTTAAAAACGTAGGTAAAGAAATTGTAAACACATATTAAACAACCCAATAAACTACGAAAATTGAATTAAGAAATCTACTCTAAAGGAAATATCAGTGGTAAACTTAACAGGTACTTAATAATTAATTTTATTGAATACTTGATTGTTAAAATAAGTTTAATTTAAAGTAAAAATCATGTAACTGGTGTGATGGGTGACGAAAGAAATTCGGACGAAAATAAAAAGGATCCAGACATTTTCGTCATTTTTTCAAATCACTAATAATAATTAGACGAAATAAGTAGATAAGAAACTGCTCATAGAAGTCAACTTATCGCTTTATTAATATGTTATTTTTTTTAACTTAGTCTTTGTCTATAGAAAAAGTTTCATATTTTAATTTTTATTATTTGATAAATAAACTGAAATTTAAGACGTAATGAAATTCATATAATATTCATATAAGAGTATAATATTATTGATATGCACAACGTAGTGTTACCGTGTTAAACAAGTATAGATTACTATAGATTTTTAATGCGATTCCTAGGTCCTAGGTATTTATTATTTGTTTTAACTAATTGGCGGATTGGCCTCTAAAGTGTGCATTAGAAAAACTAATAATTTATTATGTAAAATTGTAAAGTTATTCTGTACCTCGCTAAAAGCGAGGTGATCAAAAATAGAGTTAGACTCATTTGAGTGTTCCCCTCCACGGAAATCTTTAGTAAAAGGCGAAAGATTTATACGTTTTGAAGGGAAACCTGAGTGACATTCGTTTGATTACTTGGGACCTAAGTACTTCGGCGAATGGATCTCACCAGCGTGATTCAGAAAACTGTACAGCGACATCTATCGAACGTTATCGGCGATTTTGTTAACTGTTCGCACTAGATGGCGCTACTTGTAGGAAACTACAATGGTCCTTAAATATTATATTACAAAAAATGTATATATTTATTAGTCATTATTAACTATTTTTTTATCGGTATCGATACAGATCAGAAGAATGGATAAAATGTTACCATATTAACATATTTAAATACCATATCCTGAATTACTCAAACAAAACGTCATGTTTACAATGAAAGGACTTAATAGCATTAAGAGTATTTTAGAGAGTCAGCTTTTTTATGTATCTTTTCCCTGATATGGATTTAGAGCAAAATTACAAAAATATGATTACATGTGATAGACATTATTAATTGAATTTAAAACTAGTTAACCCCAAGCCATAGACCTGAAATTTTGAATACAGATTTGCTTTAGATAATACTGCATGATTATTTTAATTGCGCCATTTAGAATCCAAATTGGAGTACCAATTATTATTTATAAACCCTTATGATATGGGTGTCAATTCAAGGGATTTTCGGGGAAGATTATGAAACAAATACACAACGAATAGGCGATAATTTGTTTTAGTAAAGTTAATTAATTTATTTCTTAACTATTTTTTTTTTGGTCCAGACGAGCCAGTGAGCATGATGAGCAAGTCATTGACGTCATCGCTCCAGCAAGCCGTGAACACCGTGCGAGACTTCACCCACATCGACCACACCGTGCCCTACATCGCCAGCGTGCTGGAGCAGCCCATCTCTATGTTCACCAGGAACGAGGTCGTCGAAACTGGTGAGATTATGCGGAACAGCCATTATTCACTCGAACCTGAGACTTTTGATTAGGTATATAAGGGTCGGCAATTTAACAAATTAGTTGCAAACTTCTTTATACATTATGATGACATTTACTGGTTATATTAAAATGACAAACGATATCCAGATGGCAGTGGCTACTTACTATTGGGAAGGCTATATGCGTTTACTGTATATAGAAAGTGATTAAAAATATCGAAATAACTTTTGAATTTTTAACGTACATTTACCATATCTTGAACACGGAAAAGAACGCAAGCTTATAAAAGAATTATTAATTAATAATTATTTTCAGGCACCATAGCAAAAGCAGAGGAATGCTTCGAGCTGCCACCAATAAAACACCTACCCCGGGATATATCCGACAACGTGCTAGAGTCCATCATCAACGAGTTCAAGGACGTGTCCAGCGACGAGGAGGTCCGGCGGGCCAGGTCCGAGGAGCTGCAGCGGAAGCTGAAGCTATACAACAGCATCATGGAGAGGAAGTGCGATGAGGAGTTGATCCACAGCAGCCGGAGGAGCCGGCGGCGGGAGGCGGGGCCGGCTGTGGTGGGCGGGGCGGTGGGCGGGGCCGCGCGGCAGGCCACGCCCCCGCGCCGCGCCGACGTCAGCTACACCAGCCCGTGTGTGATGGATGTCAGCGTGTACGGGTATGTGTTTTTATAATAATAATAATAATAAAATTTCTATTTCAAAAAATGGTCCACTCAAAAAGTTGTTAGTAAAACAATTGCTAATAAACTTATGTTAGCCCTTAAATAAATACCTTAAACACTACAACTAATCTAAACTTATAATTATGTCAGACTTCCTAACGAACAGCGGTGTGTCCACCATTCCAATATCTCCATAGAGGACCGTCCTGTCTGTACGAAAATATACCGAGGATAGCGATGGTGCTGCATTTTATATGCGTTATGGTATACATATTAGAAATATACCGCACAGTAAAAACGAAAGAGATAGAACTCAAAATTTCGGTAAATTAAATTGTACACTTGTAAAAATTATTATTAACTTTATGATCTAGCGAGTTAAAAATGGGAAATTTCGTGATAAAAACCAAATGGAAATATCACATTAGACCCTTTTATTCTAAAACTTCGCAAAACTTCGAAATGACCTTTTCTACGCGATTACTATGTTGTTGTAAAGATGTTTTCGATAATATACGTGACTGGAATTTCCTTTTCTACATTATAACTGTGATATTTTGAAAATACTTTTGGAATCCTATGTATAAAAAACACACTAAAAGCAATATTTTTGACTCATGTTCGTTTTATACAAAAAAGTATCTTTGGTAAATTCAAACATGTGCAATATTTAAACATACAAAAATGGATGAAAAATATACTTACAGCATTGTATATTTTTTGTCCATTTTGACCTCATGTGACTATCGATAGTCACATGAACAAGTTTTACAAAAGTTTATAATCGTTAAATTTATCTTTTTAGAGATATACCACAAGAAAACGATGACATCCTAGAGCAGCAGATAGAAGAGAAGGAGAAGATCCTTGCGAAGATGCTCAATCTAGAGTCCCTCAGCATCAAGAGCCCCGACGTGCCACCACCACCGCCACAGGAAATAGAACCCAAGTACCCGTACGAGTCCAAACATAACCAACCAAAAGAAATTATAATAAATAGCAACACTGAAAAAATTTTGCCCGATAAAAATGAAAAACTACCCCCCAACCAAAAAAAAACTTCACAACCAAATGTAGGAGATTTGGTCCCGAAAGTAGTGAAACTACCCAATAACTGGAATCTAGAAAACATCGAGCTCCGGCTAGATATGAAAAATGGTCTGAAAAACGGTATTAATAATATAATCTCTCCCGATGATAATCTCGACAGTGAATGGGAAGTGATCTGATAGGTAAAACTGATCTATATGCATATTATTCAAATCACAAAAATGTTTTAATTTATTTGCACGGTCATTCAATTAGAGGATATCCATTAACTATGTCAGAGATTTAAGGGGGGGGGGGGCTAGATATCTCACGCAGGAAGGTGGGTCTGGGCTTAATATCTTGTAATTTTATTTCTGCAAAAAACAGTGTAAAATTGCCAGGGAACTCAATTAAATTAATAAATTTTCTCCTACTTTCGAACATTCTCACGTGTGATTAGTTAGGGGGGAAGGGGTACGGGGAAATAAAAGGGAAGGGAAGGGAAGTCAAAGAATCGCCAAAATCACCTCACATTAATAATGAACACCCCCTTTTTATGGTATTATTTGCGTTATCAATTTTGGATTTTTGATTATTATTTTGTTTTAATTTTAAACTTTGTTTCAAGATTTCTTTATTAAATTAACGACAGTTACTTCGTGAAGAAGCGATACGTGCCTTTGTGTATTTAATATTTTTTTATTTAAAATAATGAAATGACAAACGAAAAATTATGAATAAATACTATTACATTTTTATTACGACCAAATTCAAAATAACTTATTTAATTTAAGACAATATAATGTATCGGTTGCCATAAATATTAGTATGTATTTGTCTAATGGATTTGAAATATTTGTATTTAAAATCGCCTGTTGTACAATATTTCAAAGTAGATTTGCAGAGAAATGTTTAACAGTATACCAATTTAAGTATTTTCTACATATAAATTACACATATATATCATCTTTATAAGACTAATTGAACAAAAAATGAGCAGCTATATGGAAAATGCGTGACAAAAAGTTGCAAATTTTACTCGAATCACATGAATTGATAGTTATACGAAATTATTATAGTAGATGTTATAAGATTAGTGATTGTAGTATACACAAGCTTTATTTAAGATTAGTAATTTTTCTTTTTATGAGCCTTCAAGAAAATTTAATTGGGTCTAAATTTTGTCAAGTCATTCCAAAATAAAATTATTCATAAATATAGACATTTTATGGTGCATTGCAGTGTTTCTCAATTTATATCGGCTAATTAAAAAAAATAAACCACAAAGAAAAAATATAAAAAAAAAGATTTAGTCATCGCATTATTTTGAGGAAATATTTTATAGAAAGAATCTTTCCATTAATTTTTTTTTACTTTGATTTATTTGTTACAATTTATATGAATAGCATGTGTACTTATGTCCGTAAGAAGTTATACTTTGGCGTAATAAATAATAAATCTCATCGGCGCACGCAACTTAGTCGCCAGATAAGAAGACATTCTAATATGTTGTGAACGCTGTAAAAAGAAGTATAACTTTAAAAAAAACTGAGTTTTATGTATTATGCATGTACATGAATATTTATTAAGTTATATTTGCATTTATTACTTAAAATATGAGGCTGAGTACAACAAACAGGTCTGTTAAAAATCTTAATTAAATATGTTATTCTACATAAATGAAGGCGTATATGTCGCGTTTCTCAGATATCTTGTAATTTAGTAAGTCTGAAGAGTTCCTCGAATAAATAAAAATATCTACGAAAAATCCGTTTATTTTAAAAGAGTGGTAACCTAGAGACAGTATGACAGTACAATTGAAGTTATTATCTTTACTTACACTACAAATCTTTGAATACGAGATAAATACCAACTTTGGAACAGTTGAAAAAATTGAAGTGAAATATCTACCGAATGTATTTAATTTTAATTTATGGCACGGTTAAATAGTATTTATTTTTATATCTACAATGTAGGTTTTTCTGCACCATATTCACAACTATATTTAGGACTTTCTTCATGTACTGTTCACTTTTATTTTATGCAAATAATTAATTCAGTCCTTAAATTTTTTTATAGATATTAAATATGCAATTATTTGCAAAAATATATCACAATTAGCATAATTATAGATGTATGTATTTGTAAGCTATACGGACCAATCTATCACTCTTAAATTTTTGCAGCTATTATATTCATATTCATATGACAGTGACTATGTTTGTATAATTTATTGTAATTATATTATGAAGTAAATTATAAAATTTCAATTTAATGCAATTAACTTATGAAATTAATTATTTTTATTCGAATTTATGAGGCTATCTTGATTTTAACATTATTTATGTACTGTTTATAAGAGAACAAACCTATTGTTTGCATACTTATAATTTATATTTTACTTATAAATTAGACGAATGGTAAGATTTCTTCTTTTCACTTGCAAGTAGAATATTTATTTTACTAGCAATTTTATTATTTTTATATAAAAAAACGATTGCTTTTAATAGCTCTCTTGATTTTTTATTATTTTTATTTTTTCATCGTTTATGTATTTGTCAGTGTAACGATTTTTTAAAGATGAATAATTCAAATGTTTTTTGTATCAGGCAAAACTGCTACAAACCGCATCCAAATCGGTTCACCCGTTTAGGAGCTACGTTTTCACAGGCAGACAGACAAACATGGCAGTCAAACTTATACCACTGCTCAGTTTGCGTCGGGGGTTAAAAATGATGAATTACAGCATTAAAACTTTACTTTTAAAATTCAAACTATCTCCACTTTATATTTATAAGAGCTTACTGTGGGCTCCATACTTTTGATCGTTATTATTTTCTGATTATTGGCACTGTGTATAAACTGTGTTGAATGTAAATGTTTCAGAAATCCAGCTGATATTATATTGTTCCCGAGGCATCGCATTTACTATAAAGAGTCCGCAACAAAGTAGTTAGTAGGTAGTAATGCATTTGTACATCACATAGCTTAGTTAAAACGTTTGTTTTGTGATACCAAAACTGTATATTTTGCGTGTTGAATTTTTATTCGAATTGCTAATAAAATATTTAGAAAATATTTATTGTTTTATTACTTATATAATGACTAGTTTAATGCGTGTTTGTTTTTAATTTTATATTGCCTTAATTTACGTTACAAAAATTACTATATCTTTCCATTTCATTATAGTAATTGATTATTCACATTAATCACATTAATTAAATATGATGAGGTGAAATAACAATTTCACCTATATTTAATTAATGTGATGAGGTGAGGTGAGGAAGGGAGAGGTGGTAGACATGGCGGAACCAACATTGTTCAAGACAAAGAAATATAATCGGTTAAAGGTATTTTTGAAAAGTGTCCTATTTTACTGCGTTCATAGCGTCATTAATTTAAAATTAAAACAAAATACAAGTATTTAACAAAATAAAACAAATAAAAATGTTCACATACAAACTTTATTTCTATAACACAATGTGGGACACTCCTTAGTCCGAATTTGCAGATCAATAAATAACCTTAACAAAAAACACCATTAACGATTTGGTCCTCCGCCCGACAAGTGCAACGCATTTGTCATACAACATACAAAATAAATCAAACTTTAGAAACTAATTTCAACTAACTGCTTATAACAATCAAAAGGACGTACAAAAATAAAATCTGAATGTTCAAAAAGAATTTAGGATGCTCAAGAGTACAATTGTATATTCAATTTCTAGCTTCGGAATAGCTGTAAATGTTGGAAGTTGGATCGTTACAGGAACAATTACTACTACTATAACTTACTACTACTGCAATTATCAGAAATTACCAGATTAAATATTCAGCATGAGACCATGAGAGCTCAAGGAGTGCAGTGAAATTTTTTTTATACCAATGTTAACGACTGAATTATAAGTAAATAGTAATTGCCTTTTTTTTCTTTCACCATTCCAAAAACTAGACATTAATATTCTCGAAAAAAATATACACATTGGGCGAAAAGTAAAACAAAAAATAGGAAATGGTCAAATCGACCTAAATAAACTAAATTTAAATTTTTCATATAATACTTTATGATGATATGAAACAAAAATGAGAATCATTTCATTAAATCAACTAACTTTTTCAGAAAAGGTAATATTGTCATTTTTCAAACATGAAACAAATCCACAGAAACCATACTTTAATGAGTAAATGATAATTATTAAGTACTTATTCTACGCAAACGCTCGTAAATACAGTGGCATGATTCAATAATCTAGTGGCTACACAAGAAAGCAATTTGGCTAAATGCATACGTGTGTGAAATCGAAACAAAATGAATTCTTTAATAATTAAATAAAACATATTCTGGTTAAGTTAGGGAATTGTATATATTTTCTTAAGTCTAGTTTCGATTTCAGCCTAGCACAAATTGAAAAATCGGTGTCGGTTAATAACAGTAAAGGTTGATCACTTTATTTATTCTTCTATTTTATTTATTGCAGACTTATTTTTACTACAACTATCATATCTCAAATTTATAATAATAACAGAGAGACAAACTGAAAGAAATTTAGTACAATCAGTTGCATTTAGTCAAATTTTATATAATAGGTACATTCGCTGTAAATACAAACTAATTATTACCCAACTCACCAAAACAGTACCTGCAACCCGAACCGAACGCCCATCGAATCAATCATCGAAAATCAACAAAGCCGTGAAGCCGCATAATACACATTGTCATAACAATTAATTATTATAATAATTACATCAAATATCACAACACATCGCGCAAACTAAGCCGTATACTGCGTTAAGCTACCTAATAAACCCCCACAAAAGCAATAAAATAAGTAACAATTAAAATACTATACGTCTAGAAACCTCGTGATGAAATTAGTTGAAAAAAAATTATTAACGTGTGCACGTACACGTCGACAGCACACGTACGCACATTAATGTGTTTAATTATGATAAAACAATTTGAGTTTGACAGTTTTGTGAGCCGGTCATTTCAACAAAACTAGACGTAAATCCTAGAATTTGGTGATAGAATAGCTACTTCCATAATTTACGATTGTAAATCAAATGAACATTTGTCACTTTAGTTGATGGTTTAAAAAGCTGATTACAAACATGTCTTACTCAACTAACACTAGGCTTAAGGGAAGTCAATAACTTGTTAGAATTTTAAAATGTACTTTAACCGCAAAGTAAAACGATAGACTCCTAATATATTCCTAATTCATTGTCATATAACATCAGTCAGGCGCATTAAATAACTACATTTGCGTTTATATTTGCTATCTGAGCTGAGCAACCTGATGAAAAGAGACTGCTTATTCAACACTTGTCTGAATAAGCATTTTCATGATATTATCATGGATATATAAACATTGGAGTCATCAGGAGTCGATAACTTTGCCTGCAGAACAATGTATATATTTAACCTGATATTTATGTATAGCGTGTTTCTTTTACCTATCATCACTTAATCTATTGATATTTTCAGGGGCTTAAAAATTTTAAATATATATATTTTGCTATTCCAAGCTCTGTTTCCCTAATACTGGCTCGAGATAATCGTTTCAGTCTTAAGTGATACGACCAAATGATACCCTCCTTTTCATAACGCTAATTTGCTACTTTTTGGCAGTGATCCTTTAATCGTCAAAAATCCTATTCCCTAATAAATTACCTTCGTTCTCACTATACAAACATTCCTAACCACCCTAGTGTATTAATCCGTTTCTATTCAAAATTGTTTCCTAACAATAATCAGGCCATTTTCACACCCTTCCTTTCTTACATAAATATTAAAAAGCTAATTATTATGAGCTATAATGGACATTTTTCTTATAATACTGAAAATGCTTAAACGCTTGTATATCGTCTATATAACGAATAAATATAAAAACCGTTCACTGTGGTTTATATAACTAAACATGAGTGGAACGTCATGTACATATACAAGCGTTTTCAGCGTTCCACATAAAATATAATACTAGTTAAGCACTACTGTGAACTACATGAAAATACGTGCAGAATACGAAACATGTGTTTGTGATGCTTAATTGTATATAAAGTATAACTTGGTTAGATACAAGTTCGTTCCGCTATGCTATCACTATGACCGCGGCCGTAACTTCTCGAAGAATTCAAAATAAACGGTCGCTTACGTCAAGTGGAATTTTAGATAAATGTTACATGCCACAATGTCATTAATAATTTAATATATCGACGCATGAACTTGTCGTAACTCGAATTAATTTCGAGTTACGACAAGTTCATGCCAATTTAAGTTATACGCATTAAATCAATTACATTAACCTTAGAATGATTCCGTATATTTAATATTTTAGTTGAAAATCCTATGTTTTACAACATAAGTTACTTCTAGACTTTCTAGTTTAAATTAGATAATTTTTAAAAATTGATTTATGGCTGTGGTGTAAAGTTGCATTTTTTCGAGATGCGACAGTTCGATTCCTGCGCCGTTGTTATACTCATAAGTACAGTAACATTATAAAGCAATAGGACCATATGGCACGTAATTATGTTACCAATTTTAGAACGAAAAAAATATTAAATTGGCTCATAAACTATGGTTCAAATGATTATGCTACAGGGCCCTATATTATTCATTGCTTTTAATTGCTCTTTTATGATAATTTTACACTTATTACATTATACTATATAACGTATGATTTATTTTTATAAATGATGATATTGCCGTTTTAAAGTCTTAACAATTCTGAAATGTTTTTAAAGAATAAATAGGTAATTAATAAGGTATATATTATATATATTGATTATGTCTTATAACAACCGAAACTTCTAAAAACGTGGTAATTAATTGTTCAGTCTTTTTACATAAAAAAATTACCATACGCTATTTACATTAACCGAGTGCTTTACCACTTGAACAAAAGTTAACGTATATAAATGAGCTCATCTCTTACAGTCTGCAGTCGATTATGAACGAATTCGCTCGAGTTAAAGCCGGGAATATCCGGAAGTCATATTGTCTATAGTACAATCTGCTTAAGGTGAGCATAATTTGTAACGTTCATAACCATATCAAAATCAAATAAACCACGATATTATATCGTTGTAATGTAGACATAAATAGTATTTTATCTGTGCCTGGCGAGTTTCTCTTGGATTCCTTTTTTGAAACCATTATTGTTGAAATATAGACAAACTGTATTTTATCTGTGCGATTCGCGCGCCTCTCGTGGATCCCATTTTTGAAAATGCATACATTCCTACATAGGTTACAACATTATTGTAGTATAATTTGATCTATGTTGGTTATGAAGATAATTTTCTTCTTAATTTATTCAACTTATCATGTTCTACATTAAGATGATTATCTGAAATTAAAATATCCAAATCATGTTGAAACATAAATACTTGCTATGGTCACCAGAGATTGCACTATAGCTATGTCAGTCTTATAGTTATAACTTAGGACCGCTATTTGTATAATAAATACACGATAAATAAGGCCGGACTTCACAATAGCGCTACTTGAATAGAATCAAGACAGTCTAACATACAGATAATGTAGAAGAGACGTCGTGCAAAATCACATTAACAATCGCGACGTAAAACTCGATTACAACAGTTCTGTATGGCTTTGACAAATATGAGAGGTTGCCTTTGCCACGACCGTAGCCGATGATTCTTCTGCCTGGCCTGCTGACCTTCACTAATGATTTAGCTAACACATTGTCTAATCAGTAATATTTTTCAACAACTTTACTAAAGCATAATATTAAACACACTAAAGATAAAGGATAAGTGATAAAGTATTACTAAGATAAAATAAAGGCTTCATTAGAGGCATTACTTCTTTATATATTTTATGGCCTTTAACAAGTTCCGATAAGCACGTCACTTAAACCACACGGTACGAGATAAAACCTTTCGTTATAATTATTTTTCATATGAATTATTACACTAGTTGAAGTATTACTATTTGTTGCCTGCAATATATTTCGTTACATATAATATACACTATATTTGCAATATATTATAAATATATATTTGAACTTACTTATAAACCAATACCTTGTGTAAAAGTGCTACCGGGTACCAATTGCTGTGATTAACTTTTACTAACATTTCCTTAATTTTAACTGAGTATACTATACGAGGGATAAGAGATTGTTGTACAAAATTTGTATCAAAAATATTATTTGAAGCTATTGAAATTCGTGTTGTTTTAATGCATGTTATCAAATGATATAATGTGTTATATCATTTACTACCCGCGTGACAGAGCAGTCACCATACCGGTCACAATGGGTTCCGAATTCGATCCCCGGCCAGACAGACATTTGAATGATGAATTTAGATTTCTGTTCTGGGTCTGTGTCTTTGTGTGTGTCCACGAGACTCACGACACAGGAGAAAATCCTATGTGAGTTTATGAATGTAGAAATCTTGAATTTACCTTTATTATTAATTTATTGTTTATTAACCCTCATTTTCGTAAACAAGAAAAATATTTAGGACATAGATTCCTATGAAGGTAACAGACTTCTCACTATATAGGTATAGTTATAATTTTCAAAGATGCAATTTTTCCAGATACATTTTGCCAGCAGTGCGTAAATGTTCTTAAAGTACTGTAAATATACAAAATGAAGGAATAATATATAAGTTCCATCACAAACCTAGAAAAGGCAAACTTTAGTATTTCTATATATTATTATAAGATACCTTACAAGTAAATTAATAAATATTGTGTCTACAGATCATACTTGAAATAACCAAACAATATTCCTAATACAAGTAAAAAAACTCATCAGTCATATCATAAGTTTGTAAGACGTTGTTGCCTTTTTTCTGGATTTAATTTCTTAGTTACTATTAAAATCACTATTAAAGCTAATATAATTGTGGGAAATTTCCAGCTCGCATTAGTAGTGACAGTAACGAGACACATTCTGGTAGTATACTAGTTAATTTCTTATTCAAAGCATAGCGTACTACGTTGTTAGCCTTTAACCTTCTCGGACCGGGTGTTGCTTCTACGCAACATGCACTTCGAGACCCCATAAAACTACCTCAGTCGATAAATTTGAAGTCCAATCTGCGTAGTTCTATCAAGTAACGTTAGTTGATGCTATAGATAAACCTAAACCCAAAGCCGCTTTTATCCATGTACATATGAATACAGTGACAGCATCACGTAATAAATCGTTTTACGCCAAAATAAAAAATCGTTTTTTTATATTTCAAGCGTTATACCCTTTCAAATAGAAGTTTATATGATGATTTGTGGTATTAGTTTAGCATGCATGCGTACAAACGTATGCCTGATGATGTGCGTACACGTCATAAAAAGTCGTATTTCCCATTAATACAATAAAAAATCACGATGAATTTACCAACTAGACAGTATTTTAAGGCGAAATCCATGAAAGAAATAATTTTGATTCTATAAGAAATAGGTCTCGATCTGAGAGGGTTAAACACATTGTTATTATTTGCATTCAACCATCAAGCTTAGTGTATTTAATGCACACTCAAAAGTAAACCTGTAAATAATGAAAACTGTTCAAATATGGGTTGGGCTCGCGCTAAGAAACCCAAAATGCGTAAAACAATTGTCTTTCTTTTTAAAAAAAACAATATCTATTTCAATATGTTACGAGTACTTAAATAATGTGGTTTCTAGAATTTATTTTCAAATCGTGACTACCCAATACATCTAAAACCATACATAACATCAATTTATTGTAATGTTGAGTGTAACGGAGCGCAGTTGCCAATAACAGCAACAAATCTATGTCGTAATTAATCAAGAACATGTATTAGAAATATTTTTTGGGTACTTCGAATATGAAAATAATAATATTACATACGAGTGTGATGAAAACTAAGTGATAAAATATAATTGTGATGTTACATTACAAAATGTTTTCTCAAGCATTACAAATTTACTGGATTCTATGTGTATTTTGAGAATTTACTAAAGATATTTTAAAATTTACTATTTTGCAGTAAGTACTTAAGTAGATCATAAATATTCTCCTATTATACTGCCATTGAACGATTCAAGTATATATACGTAACTGTGAATTTTAGCAGATGGTACTAAGAAATATAAAACTTTTTGAAACTATATAACAGTAATTAAGTCGCACGAAATTACCGAAAGCCAAAGATGTATATGAAAAGCGACGAATGCGTCTGGTTCAGATAAGGAGAGTGTTTCATGACACATTTGAATGATTATTAAGGCCTAAGACTAGATACATAAGCTCTTCTAGGATTAAGTCAACATGTTTAACCATAGTATCAAAAACATAGAAGAGCTAAGATGCTGCTTAACGGCAAAAAAAATGTGTTTACCGTTTCAAAAAGTTTAATTTTTACTAATGCTGGCTTGAAACACTGTCTCCGTTTCCGAGCGACGCTTATAAAAAAAAAACTTTCGACGACAGCCACGTCAACGTACCTACCACTAACCGCTCGGCCACCAAACATTCGTTTGGCGTTGCAAGCGTCAGCGTTGACCGAATTTTAGCAAATTGCGCTACCAATTGCAGCGAAATTTCATGGCCTCATCAAATTCGACACATACATTCCCCTCTTACGTTCAACGCTGACACTTGCAGCGCAAAGCGATTGACGCTTATAGCGAATGTTCCGTGGCCCTCGGGCAAAACCGAATTGCCGTAAAGGAAAAAAATATCACATACCTAGCGACCTCGCACGGCCGCGGCGAGGGCCTACAACTATCGACTAGATTCAGGCGAGATGCGTCCGCGGGGACATCACTATGTAGTGATGCTCTATGGGAGTCGGCGGAACTATAGGGGACATCGGAACGTAATCGCTCTCCGCTTCGGTACTTTTTAACCTAATCTTACCGAGCGTGTCCCTACCGCGGATAATCAGCTGCACTATCTCCTGGGGGAGTGCTAGAGCTGCGACGTCGGCTTCGTCGGTGATTTCCAGGGAGAGATCCGCGTCGAATTCGTCCAAGAACTCCTCGTTCCCTTCGAGACATTCTACAGACTTCGAGCAGCGGTTGGCGGCGACGTGGGGCGTGTCGTCCAGGAACTCACAACTCTTGGCTTCCCCTTTACCCAGTGCGTGTGTGATCTTAAGATTCTTCATCTTGCGGCTCACCTTGAAGCTCTTGAAAATGTCGCGGGTGGGCGTGAAGTCGAACTTCTTCTTTTTGGTTTCCACGTCCTTGTTTTCCTTAGCTGTTTCAGATTTCGGCGAGGTAGCAATCCGCGAGTCACTTTTCAGTCTTTTTCTGTAAAGTAATATGTGCAAATTAAAATAATGAAACCGATTTAATGATAACAATGATGGTTCGAAGAGTAAATTAAAAAGTACAATGACTATACACATAAACTAGTAACATTGTTAAAAATAATAAAAACACCCGCTTGCGTAATACTTTTTTTTTTGTTCATAACCATATAATATACCTGATTTAACGATTTATGAGTTTTCGACACAATAGGCTATTTGACAATGCGAAAAATTAAGTGTCAATTACTGATATAAGTATATATTATGAGTTTAAAAATGGTTATTTATTAACAAAACTTGAAAATAATAATTTATTTATTTAAAAATCCGTAAAT
>DWNE01002241.1:0-19395 GCA_018249875.1 Cecropterus toxeus | reverse complement strand
TTCAGTAGATCCAAAGATTAGCGCCTACAAACTTACAAACTTACAAACTTTACCTCTTTATAATATTAGTATAGATAATACGATTGTCAACTGACATGCAAATGAAGCGAACAACTTCTTTCTTCCTCCTTCGTACGAAGTGCGTTACTACGCAACTGTTATCGGCTTCAGGTAAAATCTCTGATTGCTACTTAAAAAACATTACCTTCTATAATAAAAAGGAAAGCTTAGACCGTAGTCCACTACGGTGATTAAGTGCGGATTTGGAAGATTATACACTGCAAGAATAATCTGGAGATTCTATGAGATCTTCATGTACATTTCGAAGCATTCTTTTCTTTTATCCATAAAGCAATTTCGAAGCATCTCTTGCTTCATGGATAAAAGAAAACAGAGCGGCCAATATTCAGATACCTAGAATTGAAACGTTCGAGCTTTTAATTGGAGGATCAAATTTTATAGGCGTCATGTTTCATGAATTTCACGCATTCATGTTGGTTTGTAGCTGTGGTATACAGAAGTTTACCGGTGATTAGTGGCCGGTATGATTCGAGAGTTTTGGATAGCGACAAAATTTACAAATTACCTATAAATTACGTATTATCGTGGGGCGAGCGGTCACCACACCGATCCGACTGCCTTTCAAAACAGTATGGTGTGGTCCCGGATTCGATCCCTGGCCATACTGAAATTTGAATGATAAGTTTATATTTCTGTTCTAGGTCTGGGTGTTTGTGTATTCATCTTTGTGTGTCCATGGCACCCACAACACAGCAGAAAATCCTACTGTGGGGGTATGAGTGTAGAAAGCTTTATGTTTATGTTAACCGTTTACGTATTATCTAGGGATATCTTTGAAACCTAACTTCTGCTCAGAAGCAGTAGTAAATGGGGCGATAATTTTTATCGACAACTTCAGAGATTTTTTACTTTTGACGATACGTTTTTTACTGACCTATTCGGAAACCTGGCGGAAAATCTAACTACCGCCTAAGCGTTGTTTGTACACTACACTACACTTATCGACTTAGTGTATTGTTAAAACCTACTGAAAGTAGGTACAAAACATTTATCTATGTTCTTCTTTTTGAAGTAAGATGTGAAATTACTCAAGTATTACTTTGTAAGACGTGAGTTGGTTTGAATAATAAATAATGTTTGTAAAATACATGAGTAAACGGTAACAGCGGTCCCGTAATTCTCCATATCTACCTTTTTATTATTACGATTGTTTTCTTATGTATATGTATTCACTTTCTAGCATTATAAATTCTATCTATGTTTTATTTACACCTAAGTGTAAGGTAATTGAGGAAGAAACATCAGGTTTTACTATCAAGTGAGGTAGTGGAAGGTGATGGATCTCTTCATTTCCTACCTAATACTTGGTGTTGTAGTGTGTGTTTTTAATTAAATTGCGGTAACAAACGAACATTCAGTCCAACTGATGGTAAGTAGTTACTGCCGCCCTTGGACATGTGTAAGGAACTTAATATAAAACAAGGGTTCCATCTGAAGTCGATCTCAGGTGTGTTGCTGCTCCCGAGGATTGAGATGGTCGCATCATATAAGTTACAACACCCAAGGTATTTTATCTGTACGTTTGTATATACAAACGACCTTTTAAAAGAAAAAATAACAATTTCGGTGAAGTTTATTATTATATTATTATTATAGTTGTATAAACATAACACAAATGATTAAAACATTAAATTTTAGTCGATATCTTGCTTACAACATGCTAAGCTAACGGGTTTTCCTTTCAAAGCCTTATCTTTGTATCGTTTATAATAGAAGTCTGTAAATAGGCAGATAAAAAGGGCTAAGTTAGCCAAGCTCACGACATAGGAACCTATGTGCATGGGACATTTGGATGTGTATGTCTGAATCACAATGTGTGCTATTACCAAGAAGAACTGGATCTGAAACAAAAAATATTGGTAAATATTTTTTGGAACCCTAAGACATTGCGAGGATATATAAATGTATGAAACTTTAATGTAAAAGTTCTCCAAACATAAAGTATACTTTTCAATTCGAGCCAATCGTCAATTTCATAAATCAATTCTGTTTAAAGAGAAGACCCAATGATAATAGAATTATGATGATGATAAAAGACGAGGTCTCTTTCGAGGGAATCATTTCACGTTTATCTTTATAACATTGAAGTAGCAAACGAGCATGCAGTTCATCTGGCGTTAAGAGGCCACTGCCACCCATAGAAATTCGTAAGAAACATGATATAGAATAGACGTTCTTTTTTGAATTCAATAACAGATGACCAGGTGGTAGAACCAGTGTAGTTCGACCGGGGAGGTGTCACCGTCGCACTAATTTCTAGCGTGAAGCAGTACTTGCGTATCGGTGGAAGGGTGTGGTTGCCGGCTGACTTGTATATGAGGCGAATATCCTAGTTTTCGCTATTAGTAACGCATCTGTGATCGACTTCAGATCTGTACCCCAGTTCTGTAGGAATTTGCTTACAGATGTCCTTGGGCGGCAGTGACCACTTAACATCAGGTGGACTGCATGCTCATTTGCTACTTAAGTCCGATAAAAAAAAGATGCGTTGCTACTCCCGAGGACTAAAATAGTCGTTTTAAAGTGAGCCGGCAACGTCACTTCCACCGAAACGCAAGAATAACTTCACGATTGAAATGTGTTCATTGGTAGAACCATACTAGGTACATAAAATAGAATAGATCCTACCTTGCTTAACCATATCATATTATTTCTATACATTTGTAAACCCTAGCAACAATGCTCTCATTGTACTTTATCAAGTTACATCATGATCCCTCAAATCCCCAGCGGCGTCCGTTCTTTCATTCAGCCATGCTGTCGCGGTCGGAATATGACATTAATCAAGACGGACCTTAAGATATTATCTTGTCTATTAGAGACTGGATAGGCCCTAGAGTGACATTGTTATATCTAGCAGGAAATGTACTCTTACAAAATGTATGAAGCACATTAGGAAACATTATTTGGACCGACGTAATATTGAGCTAGGAACAAGGATATGCTTTTTGTTCTAAGTTGTTATCTCTGGTCAAGTACGCAGATTTGGATTAAACAAGTTTAGAAGTAAAATAGCAGGAGGATTGCCTGATGAAATAAATATAGACGTCTCACAAAAGAAAGTACCTACTAAGAAATGTCGTATTTAGGATCGATTTCGGATACATATTCATCGGTGACAAAAATCATTTTACACTAGATAAATTACATAATCATTGGGTACTTAAATGGTGCTAAATAAGGACTTGAATATTTCTAAACAAATGCATAATATGAATTCTACTAACGTCAGAAGTATGCTAGAATAGTATATTACTCAATTAATGAAAATATGCAAATGAAGTAAGATTGCTTAAAGGAATAAATTTAGACATACCACTAACGAAAGAACTATAGGACAATCCTATTCAGGGTCGGTCAAATAACTATCCATCGGTGACAAAACCCTTTAATATCTTACATGATACAGAAGAAGAAAAAAAAATGGATTCGTATAACCAAGACAGATAGTTACGGCTACGGTGATTATAATGATTCAATAAAGATGTATGGAACCCTAAAATAGATAAAATTAAACTATTTGCACATATATGTAGATCACTTATATATGACGCGACCAACTTAGCCTTCAGGAGTAGTAGGTAAGGCATCTGTGATCGACTTCAGAAAAAATCCGTGATTTATATGGAGTTGCATACAAATGCCCATGGGTGGCATTTATCACTTACCATCAGCTGGACTGCGATCGTTTGCTACTTCGGTCTTATAAAAAAAAAAATGAGATTACTGATGTTACTTTTAAGTCGTAAAATCAAAGCCGAAGACGTACCAACTGCATCATTGTCAAGTATTTTTTCCACCAAAGGTACTTGGTATACCTCGGTCCCAAAGCAGCTATCCCGTAATAACTGTACATGATGACGTGTATAGAACAGTTCATGAATGCCATGAAGGCCCAATGATCAGAGGGATCGTACTTCAAACACCACCAAGTTATCACGACCATGAAGACGTGGTGGTACACATGGAGGAACGTCATCTGGTTGTATTTTTTGCGTAATACGAAGAATATGGTGTCCAGTAAATCTAGAACTTTTGTGGCCATGTATTTCCAGTAAAGCGCTGCGATTATCTGAAATATAAAGTATGGTTACTTTCTCATCAGATTGAAGTAGCAAACAAGCATGCAATCCACCTGATCGTAAGTGTGACTGCCGCACATGGACATCTCTGAGCAACTCCATATAGAACAAGGGTTCTACATAAAGTCTATTACATATACGTTGTTACTACTGAGGACTAAAACGCCTCGTATATACCGTGTGACGGCAACCACACCCTTCCACCGAAGATCAAGAATTGCTTCACGTTAGAAATAGGTGTGGCGGTGGTACCTTCCATATGGAGCTGCGCTGGTCCTACCACCTGATAAAACGGTTTCTGCTGGTATTATTCTTTAAAATTTGTTTATATCTATAGACATTGAATGAGCTAACCATATTCCATGGCGGAATAATTATTTTGTATCTAACTCGTTCAATGTCTGTAGATCTAAACAAAACTTTAGATGTCGTAAATATTATACAGGTTGTCACGTAGATTTTTTTTTGTCTGATGCAGTCCACCTGATGGTAAGTGGTCACTGCCGCCCATGGACACCTGTAAGCAACTTCATATAGGACAGGGGTTCTATCTGAAGTCAGTCACAGATGCGTTGCTACTCCCGTGGACTATGATGGTCGCCTCATATAAAAGTGTGCCGGCAACCACACCCCTTAATCGAAGCGCAAAAAAAATGCTTCACGCTAGAAATAGGTGTGGCGGTGGTACTTCTCCGTTCGAACTACTGTGGTTCTACCAGTGTAGTAGATACATTTATTTCATTGTTTATATACTGTATTGTCCTGAGTTATATAACATATAGCGCACAAACATGAATAAACTATTTCAACATAATCCTGTTATTATAATTATTTAATTAAGCTATGTTTAGATTTTTTTTGAATATTCATGATAACAATGAATTCAATAGATATATTTGCAATTACCTTAAAAATGTATCTAAAAAGTGTATTTGTAAATAAATTAAATTTAATTAGTACTACATAAAATCTTGCTTATGAACCTAGTTACAGAGCATGTGTGTAGTAGTACAGAAATATTTTTAAACTGAAAATAATTACAAGTCTACTTACGTACAAAGTCCGCTCATCGTGCTCACATTTCCTTGGAAACAATCCCTTATCAATCATGTAATAAAGAAACTGCAATTATAAATAGGTAATAATATTTAAAGTAGAATAAATATAAGTAACACTAACCAACTGATAGTAAATTACATTCAAACTTTGGTAACTCAATAAATATATATGAGAATCATGAGATCTCTTTCCCATCCCCTGTCTGTGTAAGTAAATTGAGGATTTGGATTTAGTAATATTACGCAATGTTTTCAAACTTAACAACAATAGACGCTCATTCATCTTTCTCTCACTATATTAATAACATTTACTTCAGACCCAACGTAAAGCTATAATTGAGTGAGCTTTAGAGCTCATTAATATACAAAATATAAACAAAATAGCCACGCTTTAGAGGATCCAATAACAATATTATCATATTGTCTGATAATAAAAAAAATGAACTGATTTCATTTGTATAGATAGTGGAATAATTATAATATTATTCATGTTATTAGGTTTAATATACTCGTATTAAACACTAATATAAATTAGGGAATATTAATACAATTTCTTAGTTCAAAATTTGATACGATTAAATTTCTTTACCATATTAAGATGTGTATTCTAATTTAATTAATTATCAGCCTTTGTTCGAAATTGATGAACCCGTACCTCCATATTTCTGTATACTAAACACCTACACTTTTATTTTGTCCTCTGAAGGTTGTCTGGCTGCTACAGCGATAAGAAAGCCTTTGTGTTTTTATGATACTTTGCTTGTTGCTTTTATTTATATTAATGTGAGGAATAAACCGCAACATTGTTCATTGTCTCTTTTTAGATTTTTTATACACGCAAATTTATTCTCCATATTCTTCATTGTGCGGTTAGTCTACGCACTCCGAATGCATAAAATATTTGTAAAGATTCGTAAATACTACACAGTTTATTTTGATGAACTTCGATTCAAAATTCTATTTATTCAGCTTTATAGCTTTCAGGTACAATTAATTACATATTGTATTTAAATAAACAGACACAAGAATAATTTAAATTCAAATTTCAGTTACAACGGTTGTTTCGGTTTAGTGCAAAGACCATATTAAAATTGGCTTTTATTAATAGCCAACCGATATAACTTACCTTTCGTGCCGCATGAACCAAATGTGTGATGATTCTAATGAAGATCGCGCCTTAGATTTTACATTTCAAGTCATCGTTAACCCACTACTTTTTGTCTCATCAATGGGCACGATAGTCTCCTCCGATAGGGAGAAGGTGTTAGGCCATAGTCCCTCGCGCTAGCTAAGTGGGTTTTGGTAAACTTTACACGCTTTTGAGGTCTTGTTTTCAGTCGTTTCCTTTGCTCACGTTTTCCTTTACCGTAAAGTTTCTTTCTGATATATAATAGTACGGTATATCAAGTAGTCTTACCTTATAAGCTAAAACAGTCGAGTTTACGACCTTAACAGCGTTGTAAATCAAGAGGAATCTTTTCAAAACAAATGGCGACCGGCCTTCCATGAACACTGGTCCCAGTTTCAGTATAAAGAGGAGATACGTCAGCAAAACGAAGGCCACATCGTTGAAATTCATTAAAGGCCACTTGTCCACAAAGGTTACTGAAACAATATCGTTCGTATAACACTCGCGCATGATAGGTTCCGGTACCATTATCTATAAAAAACGGCAACAAGATCACGTTCGTTGTATGGGAGCCCCCTTTAAATATTTTTTTATTATATTTTCACCCGACTGCGTCAGAAGGAGGGTAATGTTTTTTGAGTGTATGTATGTGTGTGTATGATCATTTCTTTGACACGCGCTACAGCCCAAACGTGTTGACGAAATGTGAAGTATGACAATCATTAGAATCGTCTCAGTTTGTTTCAGTCAGTCTTGTCTCAGTCCAGTACCATTAGTACGAGTTTGTCTTGTTTTTCCAGACAAGATTGAGTCTTGTTTTTGCCCATACATCTACATGCAGCGCCCCTAGCGGCTTGTTTCGGAACTAAAATTTACAGAGGGCATTTTTGGCAGAAACAAGACTCAATCTTGTATGGAAAAAACAAGACAAACTCGTACTAATGGTACAGTTTTATCGATTCAGGTTGATAAAAAAATAACATTTTTACAATGTAAATCAATATTGAAATAAAATTATTCAAATGTAGTACGACGGTACATCTTGTTTATTAATTATTATCATACCGTTGGCTTTATGATTACAGAGAGCAATTTGGCTTTAACGACTAGGTATTTATTAATTATTTCGGTCGCTTTGTCCCTTCATTAACACATGTTATGTCAAAATTGGAATAATTTTGCATCAAAGCAGTTAATATCGCGAATATCTATGTTCCAATATTTATATCTGCTTTGGTTAATTATTACGATAAAATGTGGTATATTTATTATTTGGTATTGCCCATGAATGTGAATTCAAATTAATGTCTATACTAATTAATAAGTGTAGTCATTAATTTAGGCTACTACACCTATCGATATATTGAACTATTAATTTAAATAGCATAAACGATGTGTCAAAAATTTTTTTAACATCATATTTTAAAATTTTCCTAAATTGATTCGTTTATGCTGAAAGGTCTTATAGTTTATTTGTTTCTTAGTAATATTAATTCTTGTCTAGAATTGATATTGCTTACACTATAACCTATTAAGCCTTTTTGAACTTTTGAATTTAAACATCTAGACTTAAGATCCTTTGAAGTAGTGACGTCTTCTATCCGAGATACCACATCTTTCCTTCTGCAGTATAATTATGAATTTCTAGAACAGCCAACGGTTTAAATAAGATTAACTGATTTGAAACGTGTGATACATATTTTAACAGCTCAAGCTTAGACAGTAATAAATAACTAATGGGACTTGATTTGATGGAGGTCATTAGCACGTACGCGAGGCCATGTCTTGTGTATTGTGCTTAAAAGCAATGCTTGATCAAATTAACTCCAGACAGTATTGTAGTCCGTGTGGTGAAACAACTTCATTCCCCCGAAACGTGATGTTCACATAGCATATAAAAAAATATAGCTAGATTTCGCAGACAAAAAGACAATTTTCTGCGCTAATTGTGCAAAATATTTTATAACGACTGCGCACAAAAGTTTCATTACAGTGCAGACGAATATAAGAAAGCAAATTTTTACAACAGCCAATGATAAGAAATTACTAGTTTCTTCCAGAATTCCGTGACAGTGACCGAAGTAGTTTCTTTTTTTTACTATATTTAAATACGGTTATTGCAAGAAAATATTAATAAATTAAATGCATTTATAATTTATAGTTTAACTGTGTTAAAATAATATTACAAATGAGTATTAAAACTGTGTATTAAAAACATCAATTTCTTAAACCAATATACTACCTAAGTGGACTGACATGCACGTTTTTAAGTAACTACTACTTTAAACGAAATTCTCCACTCGGGAATAATTCCTAAAACGAAATCCTAAAAGAAACAAAAAATAAGTAGTTACTTTACAATATGTGGTAGCTTGTTAGCAAAATTTTACTTAAAAATTCGTCTCGTATCGAAAGTCAATTCTCATTCGAGAAATATTTTCCCTAAAGACACTCGCTGTAGAATAAGCCAAAAATTCACTTTACTAAAGAAAATTTTCTCTACATTTGTTATCCATTGAAGCGTCGTTTAGCTCAGCGGTTATACTCGTATATGCTTGTATTGTTCGTCATAACAAAAATATTTTACAATATATTGTAGTAATGACTACATGTGTACCTGCAAGCGTTTACGTAATGTACTCAGAATAGTATGTTTTAAGAAGAAGGATTAATTTAACGTTTAACAGCAAAAAATGTGGTTTAAGTGTATGCAAACATGCTTGTATGCTTTTGTATTGTATGCCATTGTATGCCATAGCATGCGCGGACATTTTACTTTTATCATATGTATACTTCTAATTTCGAATTAAATGTGATTCATATTATAAATGCGAAAGTTGGTGAGGATTTGGATTTGTTCCTCTTCCATGGAAAAACTACTGGTCGGATTTCGCAGAAATTTAGTGCACAGAAGGTTTATGACCTGGATTATCACATCGCATACTCATTAGCGTGTTAAACGTGACCAAAGCGGGCGGAGTCGTGGCAATAATCTAGTTTTCTATAAAACTGAAGTTCTTCTTGAATACAGTGAGTCTGGGATTATTAATATTGTAAGTAAAACGAAACACAGAAAGTTCAAGAATAGATATCTAAATTATAAATTATATTTTCATGCTTTTACCTTTGAAACTACGCAGCTGTGGAAATTGGCATATTTCATTTACATTGTCATATTTTATTTCTTGCAAAAATTCTTACTTATAGATTTGAAGTGGCTGACATCCACCTGAGTTGACCTTTTCCCGTTAATCTCACTAATCACATTTACATATATAGAAAAGAACTCCTCATCTACCATGAGCCGACTGTTGGTGTATTATCAATGTTTAAGAGTAAGATGGTCGCCTTAACTGTAGGTTGTGGTCACACAACATATTACTACCGTGAAATAAGTCTTTATTTTGATATGGTATCAAAACGGATTCAAGACTTATTTCACGGTTGAAATTTCTGTTAGGTATCTATAGTATAATTTTACATAAATCATCAAAACACTTTGATTCTTAAGAGTCTTGTTTGAAGCTTACCTTCAAGAAGCAATGTAGTCATTGAACAGGATTTACAAAGCACATTTTAGGTCAGACGCTGACTCAAAAGATTCTGTGCTTAAGGATCTTGAGTGGAGAGTACTGAATAATACAACTTGAACTTTTGATAGGGTTGAAAAACCGGGCTTTAAAAATACATCCTCAGATATAATAAATGCTTACGATAATATATCATCGAGGTCAATTGCGATGTTGAAATGTATTCAGATTTTCAATATTATTTTGTTCAATTTCAAAAGCTTGCTTGCTTTCTAAGTCAAATACGATATCTTTAACGGTCCCTCGAACCCTTCTAAGACTTTGGCCAACTACGAGGGGGTACAGGATGAAAATATGTAATTTTAATGCACATAATGATAATGAATATGGACGTAAGGCAATATAATTATTAAGCAGATTAACCTACAGTTGGCAGGCTATACAAATCTCTGATAATTATAAAGTTTGTAACTTGGTACTGTCAAGCCAAGTAATAATAAATGTTTAAAAATGACTTTGAAAGGTGGTAGAACCAAAACACATCAGTAGTGTAGCAGTTATTCCGTTGAAAGGATGAGTGGATATATCTGTGATCGTCTTCAGGTGGCATCTCAGTTCTATAAGTTGGTTATCGATGTTTATCAACAACAGTGACTATTTTACATCAGGTTGAATTCATACGCGTTTGGCTGATGCAACTTGTATATCGTTTATTGCTATTGCTTGTGCTTGGTGTTTGATGGTAAGTCATTTAGCTTAATACTTTCCTGCATTGTTCACTAATAGCAGACATCGCGGAGTTTACCACGTTGGCCCAGAGTGAATTGGTATACTTTACACGTGAGAATATAATAGAGGAATTGTAGGATTGTGGATTTATTTGCGATGTTTTTGTTGACTTGTTAAGGTGAGTAAGAATTCATTTTTTATGAGGTCATGAATTATAAGAGTTAGTGGTGCTTGGAGTACCACTCTGCAATGTAAGGATGAATTTTATACAACTTCCTGTTTCTTGCATAAATAAAGACTTTGTTCACTCTTATTTCTTTCTTATTTATATCTTAATGCTTACTTACTTATTTATATCTAATTACCTACTTACTTTCGGTGGATCTCGTGTTGCTCAGTCTACTATTTTCAGTAATTAAAATTGTTATACAAATATACTTACACTTTCCTTTAGGTATTTGCAAATACGTCATTATTAACTATTATTCTTATTAGCTTAATAATATTGTCAAATTCTCTATATCGCAATTAAAGTGTATAGTTAATTTATTAAAATAAAATTTAGTTTTTACTTTACAGAGCACTCATGTCAATCTGACAATAGGATTAACAATTTTTCACCACACGTCGCTAAATATTAATTAGCGGCCATTACATTTATACAGTGAGTATATTTGTCCAGGACTAAACAATTAAAATTTAATAATTTTCTGAACTACTAGATATATATAAAATACATAATATATTGGTTAGGAATTAGATAAATTACGTGTAATAATTTGACAAATCCATATGCGGTCTTTGAGTTTATGTGTTATGTGTATATAATGTGTGTATATCGTTTCAAATTCCTGCCTTGTCAGTCTTTAATAGAAGACTTAACTCCCTATAAATATAGGAAGAAAATATGGAGAAATATTGTCACCTGTGAAGAGACCTATCTACCTCAGACTTTATTATGCTAATAAGGTGTCTACAGCTTTAATCATTTTTATTGTAACTTTGTAAGTGACGACAGTTCCATACTTACTAGGATAGGAATAGAGAACCAGTGGCTTGCATGCCTTTGATGGCACGTAAGTGGTTACTGCCGCCCATGGACATCTGTAAGCAATTTCAGATAGAACAGGGGTTCTGAAATCGATCACAGATGCGTTGCTACTCCTGAGGACCTGCGATTTATTGTTTTAGTTCTGGGAGAAAAGGTAGAAATAATTGTAATTACGAAGTCAAAGTTATTTGAAATAATAATTTGAAAGAAAAGTTTAGCAATTTTAGTGTCCTTATTAAATATTTCTTCAAAAATAGCACGTTAATCCAAAAAGTTTCGCTACCCTTCACTAGGGCATTTAAAGGTTTATTATAAATATTTAAAGAGGACAAATTTAACTTATATATTCGATCATCTTCACACCCACTTCGCTTATAAAATATATGCGCATAGTAAATATTCTCCGTACACAGGACTTCTAATGTAAAAACGTTGTTCATCTAAGGGCGGTACACATGTTAATTTGCTACGAGAAAACGCAAAGTTTGTATCACCAGAACTTTGATACTGTGCTATTTCCCTTTATTTATGTCACTTTACACCTACAGTTATAATAAAAGATTTTTAATATTTAAATGATAACAACTTACCTAATAACTTAAGACAGAAGGCCCCTTAGGTAGGGGCTAAATAAACCGACTTTGTATTACATGGACCTCACAACTTTTTACGGTAGAAAAACTGAGCTGCGAGATATGTTTTTTTTACAGGATGTTTTTGATGGCATACCACTTTACATCTACAGTTATAATACTATGATCAGGGCTGGTATAAGGGGTCTCAGGGCTACAAATAAATAAATAAATAAAAATAAAATCTAATAAATAATAAATAATAAAAATAATCTTCCAATTAAAATGAACATTTTTTGTAGTTTCTCAATAAATAAATAATTGTGAAACCAAGTAGATTCATTTATTTGGTGTTAACAAACGGAACTATTCTACTTTTCACCGAAAAATTGTTAATGATTTCACTGAAATCCAGTTCCCGAAATAAATCAGTTACATTGCTCGAGAGCGATCGTTTTGATAGAGCCTTTGTCCTATGTTCTATATCGTACAACATAGTACGAACATAGGACGGTTTGAGTAGTATTTTTTTATAATTTTCATTTTTGAAAATGATCGTTTTCCAGTGCAGTTTGATATCATTAACATCAAATACATTCTAAATGCCATTTTGATAGCTGCTGCTGCCCGACTGCTGACACCACCGACGCATCCATATTTGTTTAGTAACAACAATGTTATTCTCCTGTTTTCTGCTTTCCTATTACTACTTAGTTATCAAAGCATTTGTGGCCAACCTGTAGTACAACTACAATCTTTTCGAACATTTTGGTTTACAGATAACCATCCTACTCACTTTTTAACTTACAACTTTTAAAAATTTTGCGATTTTATTAGGAGACCAGAAACCAGTAGGCTTTTATTCGTTACAAAAAATACTTCTAGCAAATTGTTACGTAGCACGATAACGTATTTAGCCATTACAAGTTTCAAACAACAATTTGTAATAATGATGTATATCACGGTGAACCCACGGGTTTGTAACTTATAAAGTTATTAGGCACGGAAGTTGTTTCAAAATGTACCATAGTTTTGAATATTATTAATGAATCGTTTTGCAGGTTACGTGCTTCTAGAATGTCTTGTCGTCCTTGTTGTAAACTAAAAATATATAAATTATCTTCCATTTTAGGTCGGTGTAGATAGTTTATTTAATTTTAAGTTTATTAGTAAAACACTTAAAGTTATTCTTAGTCTATCCGCATTCGATCAGCATGGTAGGCTGTCTTGAGCTAGCTCGATCGGAGAGTAGTTTCAATCCTAGTAATGGAAGAGAATGAGAGATTAGAATATAAGAGTAGAACTAGTAACATTATCAAAAATATTACAACAAAAAACAGGACTGCTTGAAAATATTTTTCGTTCATAATGATATATTTAATTTAACGCATTATATAACTTTTTGTGAACATAGTCAAGTAAAAGTAATATAGAATGGTCAATTTATTAACATTCTTTTTATACACATATTAATTTGATAAATACAAAGTCTTCCTCTCTTTTCCACTATTTGCAGGCGCCATTTCTAAAAATGCTATAGCCTATGCCTCTCTACAAATTGAAACGATTCAATGGTATTATATCATACGTTACAATTCGTAAAGCCATTTGTTTAGCCTGTAGCGTGCGCCAAAGAAATCGACATATATACAAACATTCCTCTCCTTTTGACGAAGTTGGATGGAAATTGGCTTTACACGCAATCGGAGCACACGTCAACTCGCTGCTCCAATGTGATTCGAAATTTAAAAAATGAGCCAATAACCAAAGCAATTAGAATGTATTCAAGCCAATTATTATGATTTAATACCTCCATCATGGCTTCAGAATTACTACGGAACAAAAAGAACGTATGGAATAGCTAAGAATGAACGAAATTGTCTATGAAAATATGTGAAAAATTTGTCGGCCAAAAACTTATTTTTGTAAAGAATTATTTGTCTCTATAAAGACAATTGTTTTTCATATCTATTGATTTAAATTTTAACAATATGAATAATATCACGGCAAACAAAATTCTAGGAAGGAGTCCTAGGATATCTTGCGGGCCGCAAAGCGAGGCTCTACGAAGTTCCGCGGGCAGGAAAGATAAAGTCGGGTCGCGGGTTGCCGAGCCCTGATATACAATCGCTATACAATCCGCCGAGCTTTGAATTCATCGTATACTCGTGATAAGCACGTTATGCTGTCTCAGTATAAGCACCCTAGCTAATTGCGACTATGACAAGCCCTAACAAGGTATGCGAAACAATGTTCCCAGATTTTAAATAAGCGAACGGTGACGTGTTTATAAAGTGATTGATTTCTGGAAATAAACCCCAAACTTCGTAATGTTCTTGCCTGAATCTCCTAATAGATGGTTCGACATTTATCGGAAATTTCCATTTCATCGGGCCCAGTGCCCTTTAGCTTTGTCACGCTCTTAGTGGTTCGATATTTCTTTAGAGAGATAATTTACATAAAATATTGCGCTATAAATTTTCCCGAAAACTCATAAGTATCATTATTCGAATTGAAATAGATATAATGCCGTATTTCTAACTCATATTTTCTCGTATATGTTTTAATATAAACACGCGTGCACGTTGTTGAGTTAATATAAAACTTTGGTATTATGTACATACTAACTACTTACCAGGTGGTAGAACCAATGTAGTTCGACCGGGGAAGTACCACCGCCACATCTATTTCTAGCGTGAAGCAATTCCTGCGTTTTGGTGGAAGGGTCGTTGCCGGCTCATTTATATATGAGGCGAGTTAGTCCTCAACAGTAGCAACTCATCTGACATCGACTTCAGGTAGAACCCTTCCTCTAAATGAAGTAACATACAGGTGTCCATGGGCGGCAGTAACCATTTACCATCAGATGGACTGCATGCTCGTTTGCTACTTCATTCTTATATAAAAAAATACTAACTAGTAATTTTGATTTCAGTGCCCCATTCGCTCAAACATTGTGCGTCTCTAACGCGAACCGTTTGAGATAGTGCTCTACACTCAACATGTCAAGGACTAACAATTTTCCCGGCTTGAATTGCTTATACTACACATTTATATTATTCTACGCTGACATCTATATTAATCGTCAATAGGTATTACCGACATGGCTCTCAAAATTAGGAAGCTAAAGTGGCAATGGGCCGGCCGCCTCGCTCGAAGGACCGACAACCGATGGAGAAAAAAGGTCCTCGACTGGCAAATTTAAGCAAAAGGAGCACAGGTCGCCCCCCGACCAGGAGGACCGATAACCTAAAGAACACAGCAGGGAACCGTTGGATTCAGAAGGCACAGGAACGGTTGGAGTGGCGCCGTTTAGGGGAGGCCTATGTCCTGCAATGGACCTCGAAAGGCTGATGGATGTATGGATTACTGCGTGTAACTTTTGAAAAGCAACGAAATAATTTTTATACGTACGCAAACTAAACTATAATATAAATACGTTTGGTAAACTAGAATCCGACCAAATACAGACAAATTGGATACATTGAATTCTGCCAACCAACCGAGCTTTACAGTTGGGTCAACTTAATTGGGTTTATAGTTTTTCGTCCTTTATAAAACCAGTAAGCGTGTCGGTAGAATTTTAGGGCTTGTTAACAGAAAACGTATATCTTACTAGCTTTTACCCGCGGCACTGTCCGCTACGGTTCTTTATCACTATGAAACGTATTTTACAGGTCAATCCAGGTTATAAATGATTTGTGTATCATATTTTAGGCAAATAGGATTAGTAGTTTTTAAGTGAAACAGTAGATACCAAACACACATCGTCACAAAGATTCGGCTTTTTAATATTAGTATCGCTTTATCATCATTATAATCTGCTTAGTGTTGCTTAAAACTGTGTTTTGTATGCTTCGTAAATTGGGTCGGCATTTTGCTTACGTGCCTAAATCTATCTCCATTTCGCTAATCCCCACAATGTATGCCCGTTGGTGCGTGAAGAGCAAGAGAGGCCTTCCATGCTATGTAGTTTAACCATGTATGTATGTACTATGTGGTGGAACAATTTGCGTTTTGAATAGGGTTACTGATTTATGATGCGGAAGTAATCCTTTTACTTAGCACAGTAATGATGCGTACATATACAGGAATTAAAGTTGTATTGTAAAGAAATTAACTTTAGATATGTATAATTTTAGTATTAATTGGTCTCAATACGTTTTTTTCCCACTGCTGGGTCTTCTCTCAGAATGAGAGAGTTTCACCGCGTTGGCCAAGTTTGGCAAATTGGTAGACCTCACACATCTTTGAGAGCTCTTTTTTAGAGAATTCTCAGGTTTGCAGGTTTCGTCACTATTTTTTTCTTTACATTAAAGCAGTGATAATTAATTTCTAATACGCACATAATTTTAGATTCGAACCTCGGACCTTCGATTGAGAGGCGTTTCAATGATTCAATCATTAGGCTGACACAAGTTTATAGTAATTAATCATAATTTTAAGTAATTAATCATTTCAAGTAATTACTCAAGTAAGAACTTGAGTTTCAGTTTCAATTTACTTAAAATCAATTAATTTGATTGTGCAATTACCCAGAGAAATTGACAGATAGAACAAGGAAGGCTGTGATACCTATGGTGTTAATAGTTTTCTGATAAGTTTAACCACAAAAAATATTAGTTCTAAGGTTATTATTTCGTTTTATTTTTAGTTTTTAATATATAAGAGAAATTACGAGGCTGTATTTGTCATTTAATATCAAGAGTCTATCGAATACACCATCAAATAAAGAAATTCTGTCTACGTTTCATACATGTTTATATAATAGTATAAACGAAAACACAAAATAATTGAAATAATTTATTCAAACAACTAATTATTAACAAAATACTTTTATCAATTTCTGGTTATTAAATAATTAAAAGGTACGATACCGCGATTTACAATTATTAGTGATGCGCCTGACCGTCTCAACGCTGCCTCGAGCAAAAGTGAATCAATCTGGCTATCTACCTGCCAGCTAATGTCAATGTGACGTTTGTTAGGTTGTCGTACTTGATCGTTGTTTCCTTACAATAGTATAATAATAATACACTTACGTTATAGACACAATTCTCATTCTAGAGCACAAGTGGCACTTACTGTTACTGATATGATCATCTTAATATGATCTCGGCCAGATTAAAGGAAACGGGTTTTATGAGAACAATTACTTCTTCCTCACAAATCCTACATTTATTTCTGTATATATCCAGGAAGTGTTTGAATAGTATCAACTCTATTGGTTTTCACCTTTTTATAATATGGGTGGCAAACAAGCTAGCATTCCACCTGATGGTAAGTGCCACTGTTGACCATGGACTTTTTAATCAACCCCAGATAAAATCAGTTTTGCCCAAGGTTAGCCACAGATGCTTTGCTATCCCTGAGGACAAAGTTGGAACGACTCTGATAAGTACTCATAAGTAAGACACCTATACCACACTCTTCAGACCAACACTGCTATCAGGCAGATATAGGTGAGACGGTGGTACTTCCGGAGTCGAACCACAAAGAGTTCTACTATCTAAAAACCTCATACTAAGTTATGCCCACAGCTAATGTAATCTAAGCACGTCATATGTTTGTGTGCGGGGATGGGCCAGTAGGACATCCCCATAGGACGAGCCTAACTACGCGAGCGCCGCTGGCTGGGCACAGTCGCAGTCCTTCGTTCCTGTGTCCCAGTCCATCCAAGGCGGCAGAAGGCATACCGTGGGATTTTAGCCGGTTTATGACGGATTTCCCCACGTAAAAAAAATAGATACCCGATTATTCACACTGAGATTAGTTCTAAAGTGTAAATCCTGCCGACATAGGTCACTGAACTTAGACTAATATGTTAGTACAAAGAAATGTCCTATATTTACGATATAAAGTTTGTATTTTGCTTAAGAGGTATTTACAGCTGTGTTTCGGAATCGATAAATACTGTATCGAAGTATTGGTTACTAAAGGCTAAGTATGAAAAACGAAAAAAATGCATTAAAAATGAATTTTCCTTTAGTTTATATTGTATCATTACTTCCCAAAACTTAATTCATTTCAACACTATCACAATGGCACAATACACAAAAAATACATATAGTCGAACATTAAAACCACCTCCATATCAAACTCGGTTAAAAAATATTTTTATTAAAGAACAAGTTCTTTTCCGGCGAAAAAAAAGACTTTTGAAAAATCTAATTAACTCTTAGTTTTTCAAAATCAGCTTTATGAAAACTTTGAGGATTTTTCTCGTTCCTCATAGTTTTGGATTTAGCTGACCACACACACGTTGGAAAATTCACTCTGTGTTATGTACATGGGGCGAATATTTCAATGCACAAACAGTAAATCACTTATACCAACTCATATTACACGCTTATTTATTTTATGAAACGATCTTTGAGACCAATGTCTTCAAACATAACAAGATAAGAATTTGGAGGTATTGGGAAAGAAAATTGGAAAATATGCTTCCGTTTATGTATACAACGTAAACAATCTTTGGCAAATGTTTCACAAATATTTTATCGGTTCCCAAAATTGGAATAGCATGATTTATTTTCCAGGCTGAAAATTTTAACTGTGTAAATATTTCAACGACGTCGGTCATTTATTCGAGTCTGTTTACAAAAAAAGACTTATTTGCGACAGTTTTCTAGGTTTGTCGATAATCTGGTGTTAGTTCCGTGCATTACTTTTGGCAAACATTACGTAAGTGTGGTAACATACGAGCAGCAGTTAGCTAATATACGAAATATAATTTATATTGTCGACCATCGGCGACAACGACCGACGACCGACCGTGGTCGGTATCGACTGGTGGCGTTAATCGAAGTTCGGCTACCAGCTTCGTCAGCTCTTTGAGATGCACTGTAGGACATAAGTCCGCCTAAGGGTCCTTACCACTGCGGTGAAAACCCCTAGTGTGATGATATTACACAGAATGACGCATCTTATGAATTTTGACCTTCAGATGCTTCCTTCAACGTTCATAGGAAGAGAGAGTGGTACTGAAGCTAATAACTTTGACTGTCGTTATCGAATTTTCTAATACGTAATGATGTTATAATGTTATAAGTACATAATCATAATATGTCAAGTATTTTAGCGCCTTTAATCTTTGTTTTGGTGATGGGGGGGGGGACCTTCAAAAGGTACACCGAAGCCTCGGGAGAGACTTCAGGTTATAT
>DWNE01002240.1:0-19397 GCA_018249875.1 Cecropterus toxeus | reverse complement strand
ACAAACACCCAGACCCAGAACAGAAATCTAAACTCATCATTCATATTTCTGTCTGGCCGGGATTCGAACCCGGGACCAGCTCTACCGTTCTGTCGCGAAGTTAAGCAAATTATCGGCTTTGGAAAATTGCAATATGAATATGTATATACAATATTTACCATATATTATTATTATCGTTACAGAGTGGTATTATACGTTAGTTTATTAATTTTCAAATGATGTATGTATGTAGATGTATTTGTAATATGAATTAAAGAGTTTTACTGTATACAAACAAGGTTATAGAACCTTAATAAAATACTCCACTCACCCCATTCCTGGCTTGCATCTGTCCGTGCGCGTGTTGCATGGTGTGGTCGGGCGGGCGGTAGTGCTTGGGCTTGGGCGGCGGCACCGGCTTGTAGGGCGGAGCGCCCGCCCGCGACGAGTAGTCCGCCTGCGACGCCGAATTCGTGCGCCCGCTGGGGGAAAAAGGATGGCTGACTTAACGGTACTTAAGTACAAAAAATAAGTTGTTCGTCTACTTATTTTTTTTTATAAAATTAAGGTGGTAAACGTGCATGCACTTGATGGTAAGTGGATACTGCTCTCCAGTATTTATGCGTTAATGATATAATATAAAAATCATTTCTTTTACAAATACAGATTGTTTAATAACTAATTTATTTATTTTTTTTTATAAAAAAGCAGGCATACAGATTATATTTTAAAATTACTTTACATTACTTAGAAAAAAGAAGATAGAGCGAAAGAAAAAGATAGAGCGTGCTTGTATGTAAATATGTATATAAATGAGAGAGCGACTGTATGTCCGAATGTGAACGCACGTTTGTTTCTTTGTATGTATAGAATATGTGAGTGTAGACAAGCACACACGCACGCACACTTTCAACGCAAAACGCAACAAACGCATACTGTATGTGTAAGTACGTCAGATCACCGCCCATGGATATCTGTAAGCAATTTCATACAGATCAGAGGGTTCTATCTGAAGTCGATTACAGTTGCGTTGCTAGTCCCGAGGACTGAAATGGTCGCTTCATTCATAAGTGAGCCGGCAACCACACCCTTCCACCGAAACGCTAGAACTGTGTGTGTGTTTGTCACCTCATATGGATGTGTGTGTACGTTTTGCTGTAGTTACCTATACTTAGCATGGTCGTTAGTGGGCACGTTGGGCAGCGAGGGTCCCCGCGCGTGCATGGGTGTGTGCGGGCTGCTGCCGTTGACGGGCGCCCGGGTTTGGGGACTACGGTAGTTTTCGTTTGATCTGAAATTTATATTAATATCAAAAAAAGAACAGGTAGTTTACGGAATATTTTGTACACTGTCACTAGCTCACACATGAACGTCTTAGTTTGCTCAGGAGGAAAAACTCATTTGTAATCGACTTCAGATAATACCTATATTTAACATGAAGTTGATAATAAATGTGACCGTCTCAAGTTGAACGATATGCAATCTTATTTATGTAGGCGAAAAATATTACTTATCTTCACATGACCGTTAGTCGGTACAATTTTATAAAGAAATAACATGTTCTTAAATGACCTATTCATTAAAATAGTGTTCATAAATATAACTTGTTCAATGTCAATAAACAGAAAAAAAACGAACCTATAATTGTTGTCTTGCGCTCGATACAGCGAATCAAGAGAGTTATGTTCATGAGAATTCGAGTTGCGTTGCGGACTATGCGCGTTGTGGGCGTTATGCGCGTTGTGTGTCTGCGCGTTGTGGGCGTTATGCGCGTTGTGTGTTTGCGCGTTATGGGCGTTATGCGCGTTGTGGGCTTGCGGGTTGTGTGGACTGTGCGGGCTGTGGGGGCTGTGCGCGTTCTGCGACGACATCGCTGATGGATTCGGTGGTGGTGGGGGCTCCATTTTTCTGTTAATTAATAAATAAGTTTATTACAGATGCATTAGTAAAATTGAAGACTCATTAAGATTTCAAGTAAGTATTTTATCAATTAAAAATAATAATCTAACTACTTAATTAGCTCTGTATCAATCACCTAATAGTCCGAATTATTGAAAAAAACTTTAGTTATCACTCAATAAAATGTAAAAGTTATTGAATAAAAACATGTATATAACCGAATTATTAAAAGAAACTTTAGTTATCACTCAATAAAATGTACAAGTTTAATACATGTATAAAAAACCAAACATAAAACTAGATAAAGTCTCTCTCTCTCTGTCTCGATCTTTTTACAGCAATTACACAAATATTTGCGTGCACTCTTATAGCAAAATCACTCACGCGCGTCATATTTACTCATATATACCGATAAAATACGACTCAATGAAATGGCAATTTTTGCAAATATAAATAAATACAACTCACATAGAAGGCGGAGCCACTTTAAGGTCGTCGGGCGCGTTGGGCGGCAGCCGCCCGCCCGCCGGCGCGTACTCGTACGACGCGCCCTCGTACGAGCTCGACTGGAGGGGGGGACATGAATATACATAAAAACATAAACCCTGTCTACACTCATAGCCCCACAGTAGGATTTCCTCCTGTGTCGTGGATGCCATGGACGCACAAAGACGAATACACAAACACCCAGACCCAGAACAGAAATCTAAACTCATCATTCGCATTTCTGTCAGGCAGGGGATCGACAAAGTCAGTCGTCAAATATTTGAATGTATACAACGTAAAATTCTATAAAAAGTCCAATAATGTCAAATTTATAACACCAATTAAAAGATCTATATAAGTTTCGTTGTCCGTCGCTCGTATTCAAAATTTCTAAAAGTAAGATTTTTTTAATCAATAACACACCTTAGAAGATTGCGTCTAGAACGGCTATATAGTTATGCTTGTAAAAGTACTTTCATATCATGTCGGGTTCACCAGGAAAGCACGGACGCTCCCCAGGCTTGATCAACATTCTTTCGGAAGATCTACCTTTGCTAAAGTACCAACTCTTTATTTAATATTTTTTTTACTCTACAATTTTTAAATCATTTTCTGATTGCCTAGTAAATACTACGGTTTTCCTACTTTTAGTACTGAATTGACTGGAGTAAACTGTTATACTTACAGGATTGTTCGGATGTCGATGTCGATCTAGTGATCCTTGGCCTTGCGTGGGTTGTATGATCATGCTGGTAGGGCGAGCAGTGTACGTGGCCGTTTCGTCGCTACTGCCCTCTTTTGGCGGACCGAATAGTCGCTCTTGTGCACTGGGGCGGGACTGAAGCAAAACAAATAGTGGACGACTGATGTCATAAATAAAAAAAATATATACAAACGAAATTTAGAACATGCTTCTTATTTTGAAATATATTGATTACTAACTAATAAATGTAATAAAATAATTTAGTATCATTTTTATTACACTTATGGTATAATTACAGTCTATGTTAAGTAAATTTACTATAAATGTTAGTTCAGCGTTACATAGCATTTTATTTGCAAAAATGTCTAAGTAATATTTGATTTTTTTAAGCTTATTACAATTGTTTCAGTCTGTTAGTCAGCATGCTAAAAATTGCATGAAATTAAACTTACTGAATTTAATGAATGTCAATATGAAGACTATAATATAATCTTCATATTGAGGTAAAAGTTTACAAACTATCTACTCTATCAAAAGTCATCGTAATTTAAAGTTACTTTTGAACGCGATTATAATATAACACAACTGGTACTATTTTATTTACATTATTACATTACATGGTATTAAGTTAAATTTGTTCACAAATCTTGAATAGAAAATATAGCTCCGTAATATATTTTCCAACTACCAACATAAGTTTGTTTTTCATAGAGTTTGTATGAATTACAAAGTTACATATGTTATTCGGTTTTTGAAAAAGTGCTGTTTCTCAAAAACTGTCGACTATATCTTGTTCGAACCAATTTCCGTTGAAAGTTTTCGTTAACATGTACAAAATATGTTTTATCCAGATTTTTAAAACTCTTAGTTTAGAAATTAGAGGGGGAGGGGACACTAATTTTCCCGCTTTGAAAGGGATTATCTCTCCAAAAGTCGACTCTGAGAAAAATGATTTTAGAAACCTGATTGTCGTTTAAATACCTTTCTATAGGGGGTATCTATACGTACGAGTATATGTAAGATGTAAAAAAAAATCGAGTTTCAGTTCCATGTATGAGGAGTTTCCCTTAAATTTAATATATTTTTTATTTTTATACAAAATGTAAAAAGCGGTTTACAGAATACACTACCTGCCAAGTTTCAACTTTGAAGTCTTAATAGTTTCGAAAAAGACTGTGACATACGGACAGACGGGCTGACAGACCGACATGACGAATCTATATTCCGATTTTTGCCATTTGGCTACGGAACTCTAAAAATTTTTAAAAAAAAAAGTAAGGTGTGCACCCCGCGTGGGGTTGGTGCCGCGGCGCGGGGGGGGGGGGGCGGGGGGGGGGCGGGGGCAGCAGCCCGCCGCCCGCCGGCCGCGTCGCCGTCGTGCTGCGCGGCGGCAGCTCCGGCACTGCGGACCGACCGACACACTATGTTACCCGCACCCACACGGTACCACACTATATTCCTTTGATCACCCAGGTGACATCACCTAGGTGATCAAAGGCGACTCATTGATGTCCTTTGATCACCGGAGACATTCAAAAATACCTTAAAAAAACCTTTAAAAATATATTATTTCGGTATCCTTTAATTACCTATACAGAATACCTAAAATAGTCGTTCTAGTTAAACCTAGGTAATCATAAATGCGACCTTATCATTTACTATGCCTACGATCACCCAGGCAATAACGCCTCAGGTAATCAAAGGACACCAGTGAGTCACCTTTGATCATACGGTTGATATCACCTAGGCGATTAAAAGGGGACTTCCGGGGTTGCGAGTGGTAAGAGTGGGAGCTCGAGCCGCCCAGCCAAGCGATCCCGGGAAGGACGACGGCACGTGTGGACGCATGCCGTCGTAAACACCTGAAGGCACCCCAAAGAGGCATCGCGCATCGGGGACTCCGGTTGTGTTTCGTTGGAGATCCCGGAGTCCTCCACACGGCGCTGAGGACGGCCACCGTGGGGGTTTTAGTGCTGTAAAAATCCCACATAACCCGGCGTTGCTCTCACGGCGTCGGGTACCTTTTTGAAGGTTTCCCCCTCGTGACAAAAAAAAGGTGATATCACCTGGGAAATCAAAGTGGAATACACCGATTCCACTGGGGACGTACTACATAAACATAAACGCTTTCTACACTCATAGCCCTACAGTAGGATTTTCTTCTGTATCATAGGTGTCGTGCACATACAAAGACGACTACACAAACACCCAGATCTAAACTCATCATTCACATTTCTATCCCGCCGAGGATCGAATTCGGGACCCACTGTGTGTTAACCATGATACCAGCACCAATAAAGCTCAGCAAAAAAAACACATATACCTACACCAGGATTACTAAGTCGAACTAGCACGGTTCGACCACCTACATCAGCACTCATTATTATTAATCGAATATAAGTCGAATTATTGCACTAACATGGTTCGAACAGTTGCATAGCATAAAAACACCAGGATTACGTTATCAAGTCGACCCGGCAAGGTACGACCGAGGAGCTACCACGTATACAGCGGGCACTTTATTACCAAGTCGAACCATAGTACTAGCATGGTACGACCAATAAAATACCACATATAGACAAAGACTCCTTTACCAGGTCGAATCAGCTCAGTTTTATCGTACCACGTGTTATTATTATTACGTGGAACCAGTATATTTCAACGGGGAAAGTACCACGTGTTATTATTACCTAATGAAACCAGCACGGTTCGACCAGTGAGGTACTATCATATGGTATATGCATACAATAGTTAGCCAAAATCCATGGGTGACAGTAATTACCACCAAATGAAAAATAAGATTAGATTTAATCACTGAGAACATTACATTTGTATACGTCACATACTTTAGTGTTAAACCCTGTTGTTCAAGAGGTAAAAGGAAAATTCTAACGTATCAATTGAACTCATTTTTAAGCTACTAATATATTATTTTAAAACTTCTTCCATCCTACCTTATAATAGTACACGTAGCAACGCTTATTATAGTTATCGATACACAAACGTATATATTATATATAATATTATAAAGCAGTAGAGTTTGTTTGGTTGAACGCACTAATCTCAGAAACTACTGGTTCAAATTAATTTTTTTATAGTGAATATATCGTGGAAGGCTTTAGGCCATATAACATTACATTATTATTGTTTATTCTAAGGATATAAACGCGGGTGAAACTGCGTGGCACAGCTACTTAACACAATATGATAAGAACACAAACACAAAGTCGCTTAAAACACGTCTACTCTAACCAGCGCCCGGCTTAAATATGAAATGTATTTTTAAATAAATATTGCAAAGAAAATGCACCTTGAAACAATTACAATGTTAAACTTTATGGAACCTTTTTATGTTCTTATTTTGGTACAGATTATACGATAATCCGTTAATGCTTATATAGTTAAAGTACTTTTAATTAAATTTTATTATCTGTTTCAAATTCTCAGTACAAATCACAAAGGATTCCAAAATCCATTGTAGGTCTGTTTTAAATAGCCTATTGTTTTGAGTCTTTGGTCCTTTTTTATTTAACTAAATTCTCTTAGAAGCTTTGGGAACGAATTGAAATCTGACCCGAGTAAGCCACTAACGATACCTTTTTCTTCAATCTTACCTATCCCTATAACTCTCTTTCCCCAACAGGAGAGATAAAGAGATAGGTACTTATACTATAACATCAGTTAAACTTAAGAAAATTACAAACAATTAATAATTTTACTAAATAATGTTAAATAACTTAAATAGTGATTTACCGTAATAACACTTCGTATCTTTTAGATCCTAATTATTAGTAATACTTAATAATTATTATTCTTCAAATACATAAGTAAAGAAAATATGGTTGCTAGTTCATCCTACTGAAAAATAAGTCAGGTTCATAGATGGGTAAATATACGGTATAGGGTAAATATACGGATGGGTAAATATATATGGCTAATTACCTGTTCCATATAAGGGTGAGTGAGGTGGCGAGTGTGTCATAGGGTTGCACTGGTATGGTGGTACTTCGTTTGACTGTGGTCCCATATTATGGTTTTGGTTGTGGGCAACTCCGTTGTTTGAAGGCCCGTTTGTGGTCGCAGAGAACCCGTACTTGCTGTCGTAGCCACCCTGCTGTTAATACGATGGAAATGTAGAATTAATAATTATAATATTCAGATAAGAAATAATGTACTAAATTAGTTAAAGATAAAAATATTTTAATTAAAATAATTTAATTTAGAGAATTCAATAACCTTACCTAACCTAAAAATATTTCAATGTAATTTTAAAACATTTAGATTTTTACGTTTTCGGCATTTTAAATGTTTATTTACTTTAACGGTATATTTTAATAGACAAAAAGTAATAGAACACGACGAGACACCACAAGGGGAAAAGAAGAAGAAAAAACTGTTGCATCTTAAAATAAAATCTATATATTTTTCTAATGTGTAAAGTAAAGTTCTTCTGGAATTTCTGCATAAATGTAAATCATCAGAATATAATAAATAAAATATACAAACAAATTCTTAAAAATAATAAACTTAACAATAAGCATGTTAATGAAAAATGTAGAAGAGTTCTGTCAATAAATCGATACGGTATAATAATACAAACAAAAACTGTGCCCCTAGTGAATAAAGGGTATAAATCTGACTAAAACCGTATTAAAATCAGACTATAACAGAACCGTTATAAATAAATAAGCCTGATTTTTGTCAACGATGAAACTCAAACTTATACCCGTACACACTAGATGCAGATATACTTATGAGTACTGTATTTAGCATAATAGCCTAATATTAGTTTAATTAATAATGTATCGATTAAACAAAACCCGAATGATTTGAACAGAAAATGCAAAGTAAATGAATACCAACCGTATAGGGCGGAGGTACTGCGTCGGGCATATGATTCATGTCGTCATCTCGATCCATATTATCCTGAGTGGTCGCTATTGAAGGGTCCGAAGACGACTTAACCAATCTTGGAGCTGGAGGTGGACTGACTTCCAAGTCGCTTTCAGGACTTGACGCGTATGATAGTCTGTTCTCTGTACTCGACGACATTGAGAACAAGAAGTCATCCGACAACGGCTCCGGCCTCTGTTTGTCAAAATCCGCCATTTTGTTCACGTCGGCCATTTTGTTGTTCCGTTTTCAAGCGGCGGCGTCCGATAGGGTAGGTTATGGAATGGGGTGACAAGACAAGACAAATGAATGATTGCAGATAAAACATTACAAAAACTAAAATCACGTCTAGCGTCTGTGAATGATTAATGCATTTAGATTTTTATCACGCCTCAAAAGTCAACATTCAAATTTGAATATTCCTTAAAATATTTTTTTTTATGATTTTATTTATTTGGATGTTAACTTTTGTAGTAAATTGTGGTATTTAACACTGGTATTTGAATCTGTATTTACAAAATAAAATCAAAACACACGGGGAATATTCATTTTTGGGAATTAAAGTATTAAGTATTTAATCATTGGTTATACAGCTATATTTTATTAAAATAAAACAATAAATAAACAGGATAATAAAGTAAATATGAATATGCATCAATAAAGTATATAATTTTTAGTCTATAAATAATTTAGAATAATATACCTAAAGTTAAAAGCATAGCAAATAATAAGCAAGCTAAAAATCACATGCAAGCTTTAACAAACAAAAACATAACAAAACAAACACATTACCAATAAATTATGGAAAACAATGTACTATTGTATATTATTGTACAAAGATATTATGTAGTCTAGTTTCACCTTTATTTCATTATTTTTTTATAATACGGAAGTAACAAAGAGCATGCAGCCAGATGATAAGTAGCCACTGCCGCCCATGGTCATCTTGACAACTCGCGTGGCGGAGCGGTCACCATACCTCTGACACGCGGACCCGGGTTTGATCCCCGGCCAGACAGACAAACATGATGAGTTTAGATTTCTGTTCTGGCTCTGGGTGTTTGTGTATTCGTCTTTGTATGTCCATGGCACCCACGACACAGGAAAATCCTACTGTGGGGCTATGATCGTAGAACGCGTTTATGTTTATCTGTAATCAATCCCATATTAGTTAGCCACAGATGCGTTGCTAACAATAAGGACTAAGTTGGAACGCCTCGGATAAGTATATACCCTTACCACACTCTTCAGACCAGAACTCAGCTACTGTTATGCAGAAGTAACAATATGTGTGTTACAAATGCACGTAAACATCTTGTACATACATACGTTCGTACTTTAATGTGTCTAGTGTGCGTAAGTAAAGATAGTATGTAAACTAAACGCAAATAGTTATACTTATTTGAATAGCATTTATGTTTCCTTATCCAATCTAGACATACAATATCTTTGACATTATGTTATAATGAGGAAACTATTGCTTAGTAAATTCAATAATTCTAGTGGTAACTTCGTTAAACTAATATTAGCGTACCTAAACATACCCTAAATTTTGTTCAGAAATTGGTTTTACGATGGCGCCGACATCTCTCTCTGCCTCCGTAACGTCAGAATTGTCAATAAACTCAAGTTCCTCCAATTTGAGAGTCGGGAGGGATAGATTTTTGGTTCGAGCCATACTTTTTGGGGACATAGACGGTAGAGTACGACACTCGCTGTAGCGCATCGTGTCTAGAAGAGGCTTTTCGTTGCATTTACAATTTGGGATGCGACAAATTTGTCGTATTGGTTTGTCGAAGCTCTTTACCGTTAGCGGCATTTCTTTTTGCAATCGAGCCTTCCATTCAGGGACTTCTGTGGTCTTTTGCGCTTCTTGGAAGAATGTGGATGCCGGTCTGAACTGATCAGTCACCGGGACGACGGACAACGGTCTTTGGACATTCGGTACCGGAGATTTAGGCGTTTCCATAACACTGTACGGCCTGTAAGCTTGCGGGAGCGAGCTTTTGGCGAAAACTTTCGGAAACTCCGGACTCACACTAGCAGTATTCTGTAGCCTCGTATTTAGTTTCGATCTATAGTAATTCTGCCTTTCGTCGTACGGGTAGTTCGATAGAGTATGTCGATTACGATTCAGATATGTATTAGGCACGCTGTACATATTGTTAGGCATGCATGGAGTTAGCGTTTCTGAGTAATAGTACGGAACTACATGATTTCTGTTAGCGTCGTAAACTTGATCGTGTTTCGTGCTTTTTATATTAGTCGATGGATGTATGATCGGTGACCGGATGGGTGTTTGGTACTGCGGGTAGAAATTGAGCGGGTAGGATATGGGGTAGAAAGCGGGGAAGGGAGACGGCGGTATTGGGAAGTATATATCCGACACCATTTCAACGTGCTACACCGAAAGATAGAAAAGAAAGAAATTGGTTAATATGATACATCGAATACATACATACGATATGTAATTGGGCGTGGAATGACTCGGCAAGTATTTAGTAAGAAGTCTGATGGAAATAAACAAGTTTAAAACTTTAATAACATAAATACTGAGTACCAAAGCATAGAGTGTCTCTCTTAGAGTACCCAAATCCCACATAAAGCGATCAGATTTAAGCACTGTTTCTATATAAACACCAAATCCAAAAAGAAACCCAAAATAATTTTCCTTAAGAATAAAAATAGTAAGTAAACAAATAGAAATATAATTTCAACTAACATAAAACAATAAGCCACTAAAATATACAAGAATATTATTTATGTTTGCTAATTTGTAAGATTATGTAATATTTTTACTGTAATGATTAAGTTTAATTTGATGTTTTGTGAATATATTAAACCTAACTTAACACAACCTAAATCTACATCAGTCTAACAAAACCTACTAAGTTTAATAACACTTCGTAATGGGAACAATACTCTAGTCTAAGCCAACAGCGGGCTAATTTATAGTCGTCATGAACCCTTTATTGTCCCACTGCTGGGTACGGGGCTTCTCTCAGAATGAGAGAGTGTTAGGCCTTTGTTCACCGCGCTGGCCAAGTGCGAATTGGCAGACTTCACACACCTTTGAGAATTCGTTTTTTAGAGACCTATCAGGTGTGCAGGTTTTCTCACGGTGTTTTCCTTCACCGTAAAGCAGTGTACCGTAACCACCATTTCATTTAAGTAACCATAATATATATCCCAATCTAACCTAACCTAACAGGTGTGGGTAACACCTAACTTACACCTTTTACTACCTAAAAATATCCTAAACTAACCACCATCACATTTAAGCAACCATAATATACATCCCAACCTAACCTAACCTACCCACATCTAACTTACACACATCTTAACAACCTTTAAAAATATATATCCTAAACTAACCACCATCACATTTAAGCAACCATAATATACATCCTTACCTAACCTAACCAACCCACACCTAACTTACACCTCTACTAACCATAAAAAATGTATCCGAAACTAACCACCTAACATCTAAGCAACCGTAACATACATCCCAACCTAACCTAACCCAACCCACCTTAGTCTCGGACACCCAGAGCTGCGTCTGCTGCGTGCGCTGTATGAGGTCGCAGAGCTTACTGAACCACGTGCTCTGGTTGGCCTCGCTCAGCGTGATGGTGTGCGTGAACACGTGGCCCCACACCCGCTCCATGTGCTGGCATTGCTCTAGAAGCTTCTTGGACGACTTGTGAGCTGATCTGGATGTAAAGGTGGATTTTAATGTATTTACAGTGATTTAAAATAGTGTGTGAATAATGTGAATGGAATCGCTAATATTGCCGGCTTTGAAGAAGAGCTCTTTTTGCACCTTTTTTCAAGAATTAATTCTTAAAGAGCCTATGGGGCGGCTCTTTAAGAATTCATGAGCGTTCTGTGAGTAACTCAGCGATGAAAAAATCTATATAACTGATATCTAAAAGCTGTTTCAATATACACAGTATTTTTGTGTTATTATATTTATCATTTAATGTCTTATTATAATTATTTTAGTATATGTTTATATGTATATAATTATATATTGTCGCCATCGTCCAGGGTTGACTGGCAGAGAATGCCTTAAGCAATGCCCTTAAGGTGTTTTAACAAAGTAAAAAAATAAATAATAAACAAAATTTTAAACTCACTTAGGCAACCCAGCGCGTAAGTGCTTCACCACATGCTTGCTATCCGCCTTTAGGAATATCACAATGGGGTAGAACTGGGCGTAGTTGAGTCTCTCCACGGCGTTGGGCGTGATGTCCAGTAGCGCGTGCTTGCCGCGCTCCATGATACTCCGGATGCTGGAGAGCCGGATGATGCTGGTGGACTTCGTCTTGCTGTCTTCGAGTGTGCTGTCCAGCTCTGGGGATTTTGGATACAGACGTATAATACACGTATATATATATATATATATATATTTAATTTTTATTAATAAGAAGTTTCTTTAAAGTAAAATAGTAAATATAAAATAGTAGTATTGGCAGTCGGTTCTTAGACTCTCATCAGAGGGCCTTGATACATTCGCTACAAACGACGCAACAAATTTTAAGCGAATTTCAGCAATTTCTTGTCAAATTTCATGACCTAATAGGATCGTACACCCATACTCGTTCTAAATACTCAACGTTGACGCTTATAGGACCATGTGATGGACGCTTAAAGTAAATGTATCATCTGTAGTGTGTGTGTCTTCTCGGGTTAGTGTTTCCGCTCACTGCTAAAATGATGCGGCAAAGGAATTTCATGCGCCAGATAGTATTATAATGTGCATTAGATATAAATGTTATATTTATTTTCATAACATTAAATTATAATTTGATTTGTTGCATAAGAAGAACCTTTACGTGTCATATCGACAATAACAGTCTGAAAATTTTTCTACCTGAAGTTCGTAATAAACATCATGTAGAGCGGATCCTTATGTGCTTACTTTTTTGCATAAATGAACATCTGTGCCTATGTTTAATATTTGCGCACAAGCAAAAAGTGAAACTTTCAATTAATTTTAACCTAATTATCTTAAAAACTTCAACTTATACTAATCTTATACCCTGCAAAATTCTCAAATTTCGTTAATTATTTCTACGTCACTCACTGGGCGAGGCGAACTTATCCGGGCTATCGGCGAGCAGGCGGTCCCGGGCGATGTCGGCGACGGCCCCGAGCACGATGACGGGGCGCACGAAGCCCGGCTGCTTCAGCACCACGCGCTCGTACGCCGGGAACTTGCTGATGCTGTCCGACAGCACCACCTCGTCCCAGTGCTCCTGAGACGCATAAAAGAATAAATGTTGATGCCCGAGATTGAAGGTGGTGAAGATGTGTGAAGTCTACCGATTTAGATTTGGTCAGCGCCGTGGATTATGGCCTAGAAACTCTCGCAATCTAGAAGAAAAATATGCCCAGCAAGTATTCAGCTAAATCCGACCAGTAATTTTGCGTGAATGAGTAACAAACGTACATTCTCACATACTTTTCGTCTTTATAAAATAAATAAGATTAATATAAACAAGATTAAAATAAACGCTTGCTACACTCATAGCTCCACACTAGGATTTTGTCCTGTGTCTTGGGTACCTTGGACATATAGACGAATACACAAACACCCAGACTCAAAACAGAAATCTAAACTCATCATTTAAAATTCTGTCTAGCCGGGGATCGAACCCAAGACCTACTGCGTGTCAAACCGGTATGGTGGACGTTCCGCCACGTAAGTCGTCTAATTAAGATTAAGAAATATAAAATTGAAAAATTATTTAAGACTTAAAAATGACCTTTCAATCAGAATTTTACAAAGACGTGTTACTGTTGCTCGTAGTTAAATTAATTATAAATCAATGAAAGCCACAAATAAATAAAGAACTCACTTTTCCCAAGCTCTTGCTCCTCCGATGCGTGGAGCGACGTCGCCGGAAGAAGTTGTGCTTCCCGTCGTTCCCGGACATTTCCTTCTTGGTGGCGTTGAACTGCGCGGTCGCTAGCTCCTCCGCACGAGCTTTGTTCGGAATCGTGCCCTTTTGCACTTCTTGGTTGTTACGACCTGGGAATAAATGTATTTATTTGCTATTTATAAATCGATTTTGCGTATAAAGATTTTATTGTATGGTCTGTTTTGAGACACACACGTGAAATTATTTAGGACACTAATAATTACACACACGAAAAATTACAATAACGATACAAACTTTTTACTGTGGTTCTTTGTATGGAGACCCCTATAATATTTTTTCGAGTTTGTATGTAATCGGTCATGGCACACTGAAAAAGCAAGATTCTATATATTACAGTTCCAGAGGTGTGTGACAGACACATATACGAAGTAGATTAAGTAATAGGGTCCCATTTTTACACTTTGATCCCCTTTTTACCCAAAACGTCCCCTTTTTGGTATATAAAAATGGGTCGTCCATTTTTGTATACCAACATAATTAGCTTTTTGATATGAGCAACATTTTTTTTTTTGACAAGCCAGACGTCTGTACTTTAAGATAATTACTTACTTATAACGTCAATCTTCCTATTTACTCTTCACTTCCCCTTAGTCTCCTTAATTTGGACCTCCCCCTTGTTACCCCGCGTTTTTCCTCGTTCCTCCTGTTTCCTGCCCACAATCCTTCCTCATGTAAACCAACTAACCTATCCTGTAAACCTGCCAGGCCCCAACTGTTCCGTTGTGCAGCGTGTCGAGCACGTGGAACACGTCCCCGCAGCGGAACGACATCTCGCCGTCCGTAGGCTCCGTGTAGTGGAAGTGTGTCTTGATGTGGAACGAATCACCAGCTGGGGAAAAACAAATGTTATTATTTTAGGTGTATTTAACTCGAAATCTCTGTAAATCGATAGTCAAAAGTTCGAATCATAGGCACGAATCACAAATTTTCAAAAATGAAAAATTTGAGAGTTCATAAAATTTTCGAAAATATCGCGAGGCTTTAGAGTTCTCTGAAAAAAAGTACTCAAAAGTGTGAAAAGCTAAGAGACTAAAGTCTTTTATTCTGAGAGGAGAACCATAATTGGTTAACAACGATGTAGAAAATTGTACCCCTAAAACACCGCCAAACCAGCGACCACAGGAAAAGGGTAATATGTGCAGGCATAAAGACCCGAATGTCAGAAATAGTGTAATTCCTCTCCCAGGCAGTTTCCCACAAGGGCGAAGTTCAGAGGATTCCGGTGACGTTGAAGATCCCGCATTCCTCTATGTAGCACCGACGAAGGGATCCACTGTGCAAAATTTCCACATAACCCGGTGTCTCTCCAAAAGCACCCTGGTTCCTTTTGAAGCCTCCCACTTTCCCATCAACAAAAAAGACGCCTTAAATAATAAATAATAAAACTTAAATCGTTGCTACTGAGTTACAAAAACAAACTTCCTACTGTTCCAATTCACGTCAAACCGTGATAAACATATATAAAAAAACCGCATCCAAATCAGTTCACCCGTTTAGGAGCTACATTTCCACAGACAGACACATAGACATATATATAGAAAGACAGACGGACAGACAGAAAGACAGACTGACAGGCAGACATAGCAGTCAAACTTATAACACCCCCTTTTTGCGTCGGGGGTTGAAAATCTGTTTCAATGAATACTCACGCATTTGCCCGCTTGCGACTGCATTGTATTCGTCCGGTGAATGTTGTACGATGAGATCGATTCGTTCCTGCAGGCTTAGTAGAAAGAGGACTGCTTCTTCCCGAGTCACGCCTTTCATTTCCATATCGTTTACCTGGAAGAGATTTTGTTATTTTGAGAAGTGAACTAGTCAGAACGAATGTTTTAGTAAGCAATGAACTATTCAAAGAACGAATGTTTTTAGAAAAAATGTTTTGAATGAGTTATCCATGTTAAAAGCATTTTTATACGAGGAAGTAGCAAACGAGCATGCGGTCTGTGGCCACTGCCGCCAATAGAAATCTAAGATCAACCTCAGATAAAAGAAAGTCTAACTAATTTCAAACGTCTTGAATAAGTATGCCTTTCTTACTACTTACACCTTTTAGGCCAGAATACAGCAGTGCTCAAGATCGCTGTCACAAGATAGAAGTAGGTATGGTGGTTAATTCTTATTGATGTACTTTAATCTACGTAATAATTCGACCAAATTCCCTAACGCAACAGTAGCAAAATGATGACATAAAATTACCAGAGACGTTCACCTCATGACGTGCCAGCGTCGAGAACGTACATTACAGTTTTGTAAGTCTGTGTGCATTTTTATAAACACAAAAATGTTATCAGTGCTCATTTTAAATTCAATTCTCATTCAAAATTGATTGCTTAATAACTTAATGACTTTTAACGTCAAACTTTTACCATCACTTCGTAAGGTATTTTAGTATGGAGAAGAAACGGAACCGCATTTATTATTCGCATCTTTTGACCTTAAAAAAATGTTTTTAAAATATAATAAAGGTCAAACTATTTTTTTTATCTGATTGAAGTAGCAAACAAGCATGCAGTCCACCTGATGGTAAGTGTTCACTGCCGCCCATGGACACCTGTAAGCAACTTCAAATAGAATATGGGTTCTATCTGAAGTCAATCACAGATGCGTTGCTGCTCCCGAGGACTATAATGGTTGCCTCATATAAAAGTGTGTCGGCAACAACACCCTTCCATCGAAACGCAAAAAAATGCTTCACGCTAGAAATAGGTGTGGCGGTGATACTTCCCCGGTCGAACTACTCTGGTTCTACCACCTGCAAATTTAATAGGTGGTAGAACCAATGTAGTTCGACTGGGGAAGTACCACTGCCACACCTATTTCTAGCGTGAATCAGCTCTTGCGTTTCGGTGGTAAGGTGTGGTTGCCGGCTCGTTTATATACATATGAGGCGACCATCTCAGTCCTCGGGAGTACGACGCATCTGTGATCGACTTCAGATAGAACCTCTGTTCTATATGAAGTTACCACTTACCATCAGATGAACCGCATGCTCGTTTGCTACTGTCTGATAAAAAAATATGTAAAATTGTTTGGAATTATTTCAATAGGCGTAAATATGTTCTGGGTCTCTGCGTAGTTGAGGCACGTTTTTTTTGGTTGTGCATTTTTATTCGTAGGTTATCCAGAAATTAACAGGGTTATCTTAAACATTAAACCTTTAGTATCTTATCGGCTGGCTGCAACCCTTGCAAGGCGGCGGGGCTGGCCGGCTGCACGCCCGATACGAATACACCGGATCGGTTGCCACCGCACAGCCTGAGACCCACTGAGCCTTCTTTCTGGAAGCTTATTAGCCTTGGCTCACTCCTGGGGACAAAATTTTATTAACATGATTGTTAGGTTTTAGTTAATTGCTTTATCGTGAAACCGCTAAGGTTTTGGTACATATCATAAAGTTTTGTACATATTATGGCAAGGTGTACGCTTTCATTACATTTATATAGACTAAGTAACATAATTATATTTTAAATACATAAATTATATATTAATTACGTATATATAAAATCAGTAATATATATTTTTATATTTTTTAGAATGTTTGTCTGTCTGATTGCCTATTTTGAAATCGCATTAATCCTAAACTATTTAATTTATTTGATTGATAAGAGTAGATCTATTAAAATACAGTATAATAAAAGTCTTTAGTTTAGTCTTTATTCCATTAAACCCATTTACTCTTTTATTATTTATTTAAAACTCAAGTAAAACCACGGGGCATAGTTAGTATGTTTATATAAAGTAAGATCTGGTGTGTATTATTTTATTAATAGGATAATGAGGAATACTCACGGAGGTTTATTTCTTTGATTCGTCATACCATCTTCTTCGTATAACTGCCTTCGACTGCTGTAATAATCTGAAAATAAATAAGCACAACCTGTAATACGGATTTATAACTTTACATATGTACATTACACATATTAACAGTTGAATATTAAAAAACATTAGTTTGAAAGTTTTCATCAAACACGTGATTATTAAAGGGACGTGTCATTTTTCCTATTCCAGCACTAAATAGTCACTTTTTAATTCTGTTTTTATAAATACGAAGTAGCAAACGAGCAAGCAGCCCACCCTGATGGTAAGTGGTTACTGCCGCTAATGGACATTTGTAAGCAACTTCGTATAGAACAGGGGTTCTATATGAAGTCTATCACAGATGCGTTGCTACTCCCGAGGACTGAGATGGTCGCCTCATATAAAAGTGAGCCGGCAACCACACTTTCCACCGAAACGCAAAAACTGCTTCACGCTAGAAATAGGTGTGGCGGTGATACTTCCCCTGTAGAACTACGTTGGTTCCACCACCTGTTGAATTCGCTTGACGATTGACATTATTAGGAGTAGGTTCAAGTATTTAACGAAATTTGCCGAAATTTTGAGTTTGGTCCATTTCGGTCTTATTGTGCGATACGTGTGAGTACAGTAAGATTTCAGAAAATTCAGTCTACGTTTGTGGCACACCCACGATTAAGACTAAGTTTCAACCATTATAGTGTAATGGTTGAAACTTAGTCTTAATCAGGTAACTAAACAGTTGTATACATAATTGTATATAAAACGATATATAATGACACACACGATATTTATTGAGACAGTATATATATAATAATATACATAAAAATATATAAACCCTACCATCGTTCCTCGGTGGTGGTGGTCGTGGTGGTTGCTCGTGGTTTTCGTGTGGTCTCCGCTCCCCTCCCCGCACCGGCGCCGCCACGTACAGATTTTGCCCACTGCTGGAGTACGCTGAGGATAGTGGCTCTGCACCTGGGTATACGTGGGTCGGTGCTTCTGGAAAGACATGGATAGATTAGTATATTAGATAGTAATAGGAAGAGCAATGATGGCCTAATAACTGGCAGTTAGAGATGTGAAAAATTAATCGATTATTCAATAAATTGATTATTTTTTAGAATAATCGATTTTTATAAATCGATTTGTAGACGATAAGTAATCTATTTTTATTTTACATCAAACACTCGATTTTTTTGCCGTAGCTTTGAATTACTAAAAGATTATTTATTTCGTAGTTTCACGTACTTTCGGAATAAAATAATAGAATTAATTACGTTTTGCATTAAAAAATGTCAACGAAATGAACAAAAAGAATTGGGGAATAACGTTGTAATAAAAACAATAAAAAATCGATTAATAATTTAAATCGATTTTAGCCCAGCCAAGTCACATCCCTACACTTAGTCTCTCAATCGATAGTCCAAGGTTCCCAAGCACGCACCACTGATTTTCCTAAAATTATGTGTGTATTAAAATTTAATTTTACGGTGAAGGAAAACATGGTAAGGAAACCTGCACACCTGACAGTTCTCTAAAAAGGCACTTTCTACACGCTTTCTACACTCATAGCCCCACACTAGGATTTTCTCCTGTGTCATGCGTATTATGGACACACAAAGACAAATACACAAACACCCAGACCCAGAACAGAAATCTAAACTCATCATTCAGATGCCTGTCTG
>DWNE01002239.1:0-19397 GCA_018249875.1 Cecropterus toxeus | reverse complement strand
TTTATTTTACAAAAATATGAAATTAAATATTTAGCATGTTAAGTGAGTCATTTTTTAATTAAAAAAACAATTCCTTTATTTTAATAAGAGTTGTTTTGTCCTAATTCGTTTTACAATTTACACTTTATTCTGAATAATCTAATAGTTTTTTTATTACTAATGCTGTTTGTTCATTAATTGTTACTTGTTCATTCTTATTATTAACTTTTTTTAATTCAATAATTTCTAATTTTGCATAATGCTTAATTCGTTCAAAAAAGTTTCACAGCCCATTATTAGATACTTTTTATCTAATGAACTAATTGCCAGAATTTTAATATCCATTATTTATATTGGTCAGTAATTGAATCAACATTAATTGTTCATTTTAGAGCTGGGAAAGTATAATCTGTTTCTGGTGTTGGGAATTGACCACGTTTACCGACTTCCTTATCTTCCTCATCGGTTAAAATTCCTTTATCATCATTTTTTTTAACAAAACCTAATGAAATTTTAATATTTTGATCAATCTTAGCAGCATCTGGAATCGCATTAAAATTATAGTGATGATAATCATCATCTTTTAAACTCTCAAAGTCATAAAAACCATAACTTAGGAAAAATCATTGATGACCATAAGTTGGACTATCTTTTGTACTATTTGGATTTTCGTAAACAAGATAATTTGCATAAACTACTAATTTATCAATTGTTGCTGTAAAAGTAAAACGATTATGTTCTCCTTGAAACTCAAAGCGAATTGTCATATTAGAAATAACAATTGCAAGATAACGTGCTGATTGATATCCACGATTTTGATCAATTTGATCATAACCTTGATTATAGCCATTTTTTGGATCATTTAATCATTCAAGAATCGATGCTATAGGTGATAATACTTTTAATGATGAAGGTGTATAAGGAGTTTTTTTGCCATCTGGTCAAGTTTGTTCTTTAACTCATTCTTTATTCTTTGTTTTTTCTGCATTTCCAGTCATTGTCACCAAATTATCATTTGTTTTATTTAAAATTGTTTTATTTTCATTTGCAAGGAAAGCAACTTGACTATAGTATGAATCATAACTAGTTGAATAATTGTTAAAAAATTCTTCTCATAATACTTTTTGATTAATTTTTTTACTATTATCAAAAGGATCTTGCGCATCAGTTTTTGCAGTTTTAATTAGTTCATCCTTTTGTCCTTTTAAGCCAGCTGCAATTTGCTCATCAGTTCACTTTGCTCCTTTACCAGTTGTTACACTATTATCTTTTGTTAAATTTATACCATGTAAAATAGGATTAATTGCATTATTAATTAAACCCAATTGTCCCCCCTGTAAACTGTATTCATAAGGAGCACCATTTTCATCTTTTCCTGATTGTGTTACATCATCAATTCCATTTGTTGATTTACCAGTTGCTGTTGGAGCATGACTAAATTTTTGATTTCCATTATACATAAAAGTAGGAATAGGATTTCCTTGTGGTGCACCACTACAAGCAACAGCTGATGCTGATGATGCTGTGACCAAAGTTGTTGCTGCAAAAATTGATAATAACTTACGCATTATAGTCCTCTTTTCTTAAACACTAATTTATTTTTCACTAATTAATATAGTATCCTAAATTTTTGTATTTTGCAAACCATAATCTGCAAATGAACCATGTTTTTTTACAAATAATAATTCAATACTCCCAGTTGGACCATTTCGATGCTTTGATAAAATTAATTGTGCTTTTTCTGTTTCTAACATTGGTCCTTCCATATTATTTGAATCGTGAGTAGTATAATATTCTTCTCGAAATAAAAACATAATAATATCCGCATCTTGTTCAATTGCTCCTGAATCACGTAAATCAGACATAATTGGCCTTTTGTCTTCTCGTTTTTCAACTGACCGTGATAATTGGGATAAACAAATAACCGGAACCTCTAATTCACGTGCTAATGCTTTAAGTTGCCGCGAAATTGTTGAAATTTCCTGTTGACGTGAATCACCAAAATGAGTTCCAGTGCTAAGTAATTGTAAATAATCAATAACAACTAAACCAACTTCGTTTTCACGACATAATTTTCTTAACTTTGACTGTAATTCAATAACTTTCAAACCTGGTGTATCATCAATAAATAATTTTGTTTGTTTTAAAAAATCTGCCGCCTTGGTAATATTTTCTCAATCACGTGTTTGTAACCCTTTACCAGTTCGTACTTTAACAGAATCAACTGTTGAATAACTTCCTAGCATTCTTTGAATTAATTGTTCCGCTGGCATTTCAACTGAAAAAATAGCAACTGCTTTTTTTGATTGAGCAGCTGATTTAACAGCAAAATTTAAAGCTAATGCTGTCTTTCCCATTGAAGGACGTGCCGCCAAAATAATAAAATCCCCTTTTTGAAAACCTGATGTCATACGATCTAAATCACGAAAACCACTTGGACTTCCTGTTAACATTTCACCGGAATTTTCTAACAATTCAATTTTTTGAAGTACTTTATCAACTTCATCATATGAAGTTTTAAATAAATTCCCTTTTCGCTCTTTTTTAACATCTAAGATTTCTTTTTCTGCATGACTAACAACTTCATCAATTGGCTGATGAGCATCAATCTGACGATTAATACTATCAACAACAGCCTTTAATCGACGTGAGGTTGTATTTTTAATAATAATATCTAAATATTCAGATAAATTAGCATCTGTTGTATATGATTGAAATAAATCAGTTAAAAATTCAATGCCACCAATTTTATTTAAAATATTATTTTTTAACATATAATTGCTTAATGTTGTAATATTAATAGCAACCTTTGCTAAAAATTGTTCTTGTAAAGTTTTGAAAATTACTTTGTAATTCATTACAGTAAAATCTTCTTCTGTTAAAATTGAAAAAACTTCTTCAGCTGCTGTAATGGAGTGTGCAATTATTGCTAAAACATTTTTTTCCGCATCATTAATAACATTAAGTTTATTTAATTCTGTTTTATTGATGTTTTCCATTAATTAACTCTCCTTTTTTCTACCATCACTCTTAATGTTGCAATTATATTTGGAGCTAATTTAATTTTTAGGTAATGTAACCCAAAACTTGTTAAATTATTATTATCAATAAATTTCTTTTTATCAACTTTTAAATTAAATTCTTTTGCTAATCGATCTTCAATTTGTGTTAAAGAAACAGAACCAAATGTTTTATTATCATGAACTTTTAATTTAAAATTCAATGTTAATTCTTCTAATGTTGCTTTTAATTCTTCTAAAGAAGCTTTTGTTGCTGCTTCTTGTGCTGCTTGCTGTGATAAAACAACATTTAATTTAGCCAAATTAGCAGAAGTTATTGGAATTGCAAAACCTTCTTTAATTAAATAATTTTTTGCATAACCATCAGCAACATCAATTACATCATTAACTTTTCCTTTTCCTTTAACATCTTTAATTAAAATAACTTTCATCATAATCACCTACTACAAATTATAACGGAAAACTTCTTAAAATAATTTTAATAAATAAAAAACGAATTATTTTCTTCGCTTTTTAATCAATATCTAATAAATATAACGATAGCACCGCTTTTTTAAAAACTTTATCCAAACGTTTTTCAGCTTCGCTATCTTCTTGATATGTTAAAGAATTCCGATATTTTGTATGTTGTAAAAAACTAAAAATATCATATTCTAACTTAGGATTAAATTCTTTAATTTCAGCTCGTTTTTCTTCTAACAGTGGTAATAACTTATTTAAAGCAATTAACTTAGCACTAATATTACCATTATTTGCAAAATACTCAGTAAAAATTATTTCTTTATTAATTTTGTTATCATCATTATTAATATTTTTTAAAGTTTTATTTGACATTAATCTTGGTTTTCTTCTTATCTTGCTATTACTACCAGTACTATTGTCTTTAACACCAAAACGTTTTACTTTTAATCCGTTATTAATTGCATCAACAATTTCAATACCAAATCAATCTAATAATTCATAAATTTTTGTTGGATAACTATTAAAAGCAACTGATTTATAATTATTCAAAGCACTAATTGTTGGTCCATCCGTTTCCATTGATAAATTAGTAATATTTAATGTATATTCACAAAATTTTAATAATTCTGAATCTTCAATAAAAAAATTATCAATTTGGTTATAAATTAAATCATAATTTTTTCCTTCGTTTTTCTTATTTATTTTTTTCCCTAAATTTAAATCTAAATCATTTGTTAAATCAATACTATAACTTTCTTTAATAATTCCTAATTCATGTAATTCATTATTTGCATCTAAATTAATATCAAAAAATAAAATTGCTTTATCAACATTCATTCCAAATAATTTAGTTGATGAATTATCTAATGATGACTTAATAAATTGATCATTAATCATAACTACTCAATCTGCAAGGATTTCTTTAAAATTCGTTAAAAAATATGCATATCTTTCGTTTTCATTTTTATCAAAAATTGACATACTTCACCCCTGTTTATATTCTGTTTTGCATTAAATATATCATACCAAAAAAAGCCATTATATCAAACCCTCCCTCACAAAAATTCAAGATAATAGTAACAAGCAACCATTAAATTCAATTAAAAAAGCATATTAAATTATTAATATGCTTTTTTAATTAATTGTTTAAATCTATTTTGAAATGGTGGACCCGAACGGTATCGAACCGTCGACCCCCTGCGTGCAAGGCAGGTGCTTTCCCAGCTAAGCTACGGGCTCAAAATTCTTATAAAAAAATGGTCGGGCTAAATGGACTTGAACCATCGACCTCACCCTTATCAGGGGTGCGCTCTAACCAGCTGAGCTATAGCCCGAAAACCTAAATTATTATAACATTAATTTTATTTAAAAAACAACCATAAATTTAAAATATTTTAAAAAAATAAAAAGCAAAATTAATTTGCTTTTTATTCTACAATTGGGTCTAATTCTTCAATATCAAGTGCCCCTTTACGTTTTGCTTTTTTACGATTCTGTTTTTCTAATTTTGTTTGCATTTTAGCTGCTTTTAATTCTTCTTTCATTAAAAGTTTTGTTTCTTTTTTTGAAATTTTGGAATTGTTATTAAATTCTTGTTCATTAGAAAAATTAAAGAATTCATCATCATTAGCTACATTAATTGGTTTTGCCACTTGTTTTGGTTGCTCATATTGTTCTGGTTGTTCTGATTGTTGATTAAGAAAAAACGGATTAGAAACAAAAGCTTGTTCATAGTATGGTTGATTGTTGGTTGGTTGGGAATAATTTCCTTGTTGTTGTACTTCCTCTGAATAAACATTTGGAGTTATTATAGGCTCTGGATTAGTAACTGGAACATCATTATATTGTTGTCCTAATATTTCATCAGTTGCAACCGGATTATTTTGGCCTTGATTAATAACTGTTTGAGGATTATATTCTTCAACCGGCGATTGAACTAGTTGTTCTTCATACCCATTATTTGAATATTCATCATTTTTCTGTGTTCAAGGAACTGTATCATCTTTTAATTGATTATTTTTTTTTATATCCAAATCATTGCTGGCATTATTTCAACCTGGTTTTAAACCTTCATTATTTTTAATGTGCGGATTTCTTTCAAAATGTTCATTATAATCTGAATTATTATGCCCACAAGTAAAACCTCATGGTCCATAAGGATTATTTTGTTGCCCATAATAATTTGGATACATACCATGACACATTCCTCCCATTTGCGAAGTTGGTGGCATCATTGGATAAAATGGATATGGCGGTGGGGCTACTTGTTGCGCTGGAGCTGGTTGTTGAATAAAAAATACTTGTGGTGAAGCACCATTGGTAGGATATGGCGTAATAATTTGCTGAGGTTGCGATGAATATTGGGGAATTGAAGTTCCTGATGAATAATTATTTGAAAAGGCAGGGGTTGGTGATAATGTTAAAGTGCTAATAAACACTTCTGCATCACGACGACTTCTAAATAGCGCAATTTCACTATTAGTATCATATGACTTTACTAAATATCCTTCTTCATTTGGTAAAATATAAAAACCATTATTCATTTTTTGCACCTCATTTTGCCCTATTTTTTACCCATACTTGTTACTATAAATTGTATCATAAAAAAGTAAGATAATATATAATATCATATTTATTTTTTAAAGAAAAGCATACTAATTAAAATTATTTTAATATGTAAATTGTAAATGCAAATGTAGCACTTTTTATATGAATGAAAACCTTATTTTTAAGCTTAATAGTTAATTTTAGTAATTAATTAACTAAAACAAGCCATAAAATAAAAGATATTTTTGCTTTAATTTTTATAAAAAATCTTTACAAATTTAAAAAGCTTGATTTTACAGTTTATAAAGTGCTACACTTCATAGTACAATTTACAATATTTAATATTTTTCAAAAATAAACCATATGGTTTTGCACAATATTTTGTTGTTGCTCCTTTAGGCGGGTAGTTTAATTGTGCTTGTAATTCAGTTAAACTAACTTTGCCAGCATAACAAGCTAAAATATTTTGTGTCAACATGCGAATTTGATAACGAATAAAACTTTTCCCCCTAAAATGAATTTCAATTTTTTTTGCTTTGTTTCGTTTAACCCAAATTTTGTTAATTGTCCGTACTGTTGCAATATCCTCGGTTGGTTTAACCCCTGCAAAATAAGCAAAATCGTGTGTTCCAACAAAAATTTGACTAATTTGATGTAACTTTTTAACATTTAATGGTGCATTAACTTTAAGTTCATAACGGTGGTTAAAAAGATCATACTCTTGATCATTAATTGTATAAACATATTCTTTTACTTTTGCAGTTCGAACACTAAAATTTTTAGCTACAAACTGATATCCTTTAATATTAATATTTGGTGGTAAAGTTTGACTAACGGTTTTAATAAAAAAAGCTAAATGTCGTGGTTGGAATGGTAGTTTTACTAATACCTTTTGATCACAAGCGTGCACACCAGCATCCGTTTTACTAGCTCCTAAAGTTCAAATTTTTTGATGACAAATACCAAAAAATGCTTTTTCCAATTCACCTTGAATTGTTCGAGCATTTTTTTGTTTAACTCAGCCACTATAATCATAACCATCATATTCAATACTTAATAATAAATATAACATTATCATCCTAAAACAAATTCATCAATATGTGGAATCCGAATTTGTAAAAATCCTGTTTTAATTTTACCAAATATTCATCCATTAGAATTGTTATCTCAATGGCAAACTTGATAAAAAGTTTCATATTGCCCCATTGTTACTGATTGAGCAATAATAATGCTAGCAATTCCAACCCCAAAAATAAATAATAACACATCAGGAAAATTAATTCGATAATGACGATAACGTGTTCGTTTGGCATGGGGGTCATAACCACGAGCATCCATTGCATATGCTAAATCTTCAGCTTTTTGAAATGCTGATACTAATAATGGAATAATTAACGCTGTTGTTGACTTAATTTTATCTTTAAAATGGCCATTTTTAAAATCAACCCCACGTGAGGCTTGCGCTTTCATAATCCGTCCCGCTTCTTCAATTAAAGTTGGAATCATTCGTAAGGCAATTGAAATAATTGTTGATAAAATATGAACTGGAAAGCTCACTAGTTTTAATGGACTTAATAAATCTTCTAACGCTAAAGTTAAATCTAATGGGCGCGTTATTGCCGTTAAAATTGTTGTAATTAAAATCATTAAATAAATCCGGCATGCCATATAAAGGGCATTAAAAATAGCTTTTTCTGAAAAAGCAAATCAACTTTTTCCTCCCGCGGCAACAGGTCCTGTTGCTGTTGCTTTTCCACCTCAATGTCATCCAATATAACCATCCGTAACTAAAAAGCAATTAATTAACAACAAAATAATAAACATAAATAAGATTGGTTTTAGTAATGCTCGTAATAACCTTGGCGGTAATTTCGCTAAAAAGAACAAACTAAAAATTGTTATTCCTAAAATGGCATAACCGGTAAAACCAGTTGAAAAAAAGATTGATATCATTAATGATAACAACATAAATAATTTTACCCGTGGATCCATTCGATGAATTGGGGAATTATAAGCAATATAACGTCCAAATGATAAGCGCATCTCTTTTATCCCTTTCTTTTTTGTTCTTTATGTTGAATAATTTCTTTTGCTAATTGGTCAATATTACGAATATTAACATTTGTTAAATCAAGACCTTTTTCTTGCAATTGATAAATCAAATGATAAATTTTTGGTGGTTCAATTAATAATTCTTGTAATAAATTTTTATCCTTAAAAATTTCAAATGGTGTACCAACTTTTAAAATTCTACCTTCTTTTAAAGCAATAACTTCATCAGCAATTTCTAAAACATGGTCCATATTATGCGTTACTAAAATAATCCGTTTATTTTGTTCTTTATTAATCCGTTGAAATAACTTAATAAAATCCTCTTCACCTTCAGGATCTAATCCAGCGGTTGGTTCATCTAAAATTAGAGTATTACCCTCCATTGCTAAAATTCCCGCAATTGCGACCCGGCGTTTTTGCCCTCCTGATAAATCAAATGGTGAACGCTCTAAATAATTTAATGGTAAACCAACCATTTCTAGGTATTTTTGGGCGATTTCTCGCGCAACTTCTTTAGTTTCGCCCAAGTGAACTGGACCAAACATAATATCTTTTTCAATTGTTTCTTCAAATAATTGATATTCTGGAAACTGGAACACTAAGCCAATTGATTTTCGCAATTGTTTAATATTTTTAATTCGTTTTTGTTTTGCTTTAATAATAAAACCATTTGCATCAACAACTCCTGTCGTTGGAATTAATAAACCATTGATATGTTGAATTAAGGTTGATTTGCCACTTCCTGTTGATCCAATAATAGCAGTAATTTTCCCAGGTTTAATAACAACATTAATATCTTGCAAGGAAGTATATTCATAAGGTGTTTTAGCAGCATAAACATAAGACACATTTGTGAATGTAATATCAACATTTTGTAATGCTTCAATTTTAGGTTGTTTTTTTACTTTTAACATATCTCATCCACCAACTCTCTAAGATCTAGTGTATTTTTCACTTTTAAACCATTTAAGCGTAAACTATCAACGACTTTTGAAACAAAAGGAACATCTAAATGAATTGATTTCAAAAACTCTTCATCATACAAAACTTCATGTGGTTTTCCACATTTAACCATTTGACCTTTATTCATAACAATCACTTTATCAGCATTTAAAATTTCATCCATATCATGCGTAATTGAAATAATTGTTTTTTCGCGTGATTCTTTTAAATCCACCATAATTTGTTTAATTTCTTTTCGTCCTTTTGGATCTAACATACTTGTGGCTTCATCAAAAATGATAATATCTGGTGATAATGCTAGTGCTGAAGCAATTGCAACCCGTTGTTTTTGCCCTCCTGATAGCATTAGTGGTTCATGGTCAAGAAAATTATTCATACCAACTTTTGCCGCAGCTTTATCAATAATTGCTTGCATTTCTTTTTGCGGAATTTGGCGATTTTCAAGTCCAAATGCAATATCATCACGAACTGTTGATCCAATAAATTGATTATCTGGATTTTGGAACACAATTCCTAAAAATTTTCGAATTGCCGTAATTGTTGATGAATGAACTTCATTACCAAAAACTTCAATTTTCCCTTTTTGTGGGCGTAAAACACCAATAATAATTTTACTAATTGTTGATTTTCCACTACCATTATGTCCAATGATTGTAACATATTCCCCATGGTTAATTTCAAAACTAACTCCATCAACAGCATTAGGATGATTTTCCCGATAGCGAAATTCAACATCAGTTAATTTTAATGAAATATCATTTAGTTTCTCTAACTTTGCATTTATTTTTTTTGTTTTTTTTGCCATTTCTTCTTATCCTTAATGTTTTTTTTACATAATATTTTAATTATATACTCAATATTTAAAAATATTAATTGAAATTTTATCTTTCCAATTATACCATTAATTATATATAAAAATTATAAATAAACAATAAATAATTACTTTTTTGTAAATTATCTGCGCTCTATCAATAACCGCCATCATTAAAAGGATTATCATCTAAGTCAATATTTTGAACATAGACATCCCGTGGTTTTGCTCCATTTTGTGGACCAATAATCCCATTTTCTTCTAAAGCATCAATTAAACGACTAGCACGATTATATCCAATTGAGAATTTTCGTTGAATTAAAGATGTCGAAGCTTTTTGATTTAAAATCACAAAACGTTTAACTTCTTGATACAATGAATCAATATTATCGTTTTCATTGCTACTTCCTGTTTCACTATTTATTTCAATATTTAAAAACTCTTCATCATAATCAGGTTCTTGTTGAGCACGGCAAAATTCAACTAATCGTTGAATTTCATCATCAGAAATAAATGCCCCCTGCGCACGGGTTGGAATATTTTGCCCGGCAGGCGCATATAACATATCACCATACCCAATTAGTTTTTCAGCCCCGCCTTGGTTTAAAATTGTGCGAGAGTCAATTGCTGAGGTAACTGAAAAAGAAATTCGCGATGGAATATTTGTTTTAATTACCCCTGTAATAACATCTGTTGATGGGCGTTGTGTTGCAATCACCATATGAATTCCAGCAGCACGAGCTAATTGCGTAATTCGCATAATTGAATCTTCAATATCTTTTCCAGTTGTCATCATTAAGTCAGCTAATTCATCAATTATAACAACAATATAAGGTAAGCGATCTTTTGCTGTAACTTTTTTATTAAACGATTCAATATTACGGACTCCACGTTCTGATAGCATACTATAACGACGTTCCATTTCAGCAATTATTTTTTTTAAGGCAGAATTTGCTAATTTAGTATCTGTAATAACTGGCGCTAATAAATGGGGTAAATTATTATAAACAGCTAGTTCAACCTGTTTTGGGTCAATTAATAATAATTTAACTTCCGATGGTTTTGTTCGTAATATTAGCGATGATAAAATGGTGTTAATACAAACAGATTTTCCACTACCTGTTGAACCAGCAACTAATAAATGTGGCATTTTATCTAATTCAACAAAAATAATTTCTCCGTTCACACTACGACCAATGCCAACTAATAATTTACGATCTTGTTTTTCTAATGGTAACCGTTCCATAATTTCACTTAATGTTACTTTATTACTAATTTCATTAGCAATTTCAATTCCAACAGCTGACTTTCCTTGAATTGGGGCTTCAATTCGAACATTTTGAGTCGCTAAAGTATATTTTAGATCATTTTCTAAATACATAATTTTGTTAACTTTCACTCCTGGTTGCATTTGAACTTCAAATTTTGTAATAGTTGGCCCAATATTAATTCCTTGGACACTAGCAGCAATATTAAATTGTTGAAAAACTTGATTAATTTTCACTGCTTTCTTTTGCGCAGCAAGTTTATTTCGTTCATTATTACGACGGTTATCTTCCTTTGGACTTAATAAACCTAAATTTGGTAATTTGTAATGTAGATTATTAAAAGTATTTCGGCGCGAAATAGTTTGACTATTTTTTTTATTAATCTCAATTGACTTGGGTTTCATAACACGGTGGAGTGGTTGATACTGCATGTCAAAATGTTGTTGATCCATTAGTGGTGACTCATAATTCGAATAATATTCATCTTGATATGGTTCTAATGGATGATGATATTCTGAATTACTTTGTCGATGATAAATTCCTTCATTAATATCAACTGTTTCAAATTGCTCTGATGGAGTTGGATTAAATTCTTCTGTTGGTAATTGTTCATCATAAAATGATGTTTGCTTTAAAGTTGTTGAATTACTACCTCGATTAATTTTTCCAAAAGGCGTGATATCAGTTGCTGAATTCAACTTATCGCGTGCAACATCAATATTAATATCTTTTCCATAAGAAGAACCATACACTGGTAAATCATCAAGTTTTTTATTAAGCGTATTATTACTGCGGCGATTACGTGGTTGAATATATTGATCCGGTGTTAATTGCATTCGTGAACGGTGCGGCAATTGCGAAGAATGTGGTGACTGTGAAGGCCCTGAATGATAATCATTAAAAGGTTCTTTTGTATTGAAAGGTTCTTTTCGTAATTTTGGTGTAGAACTAGTTTGATTATCAAAACGAACATAATTTTGTTTCATTTTTTTCTTACCAACAAAATCATCGGCAATTAAATCATCAATTAAATGTTGGTCATGTAAGGCTGTATATGATGGCATTTGAATTGTAATATCTAATGCTTCTGTTGTATGCATAACTTGCCGAGCTGAAAATAATTCCTCATCAGGAATATTAAAATTTTGGTAAATATTTTGCTTTTGACGTCGATTTGCTGATAAACGTAATACACGTAGACCTTGTTGCTGACGTTTATTTTTTGGTAAAAACATCCCAATTGCTGTTCCGGTTACGACTCAACTTCCTCATAATAAAAAAACTAATAAACACAAAATTAATGAACCAAAAATGGTAGTATAACTAGCAATCCCAGCTAAAAGATTGCCAATCATACCCCCTCCAGCATATAAAGTAATTCAAGAACCATTAAAACCAACAAATGTTATCGGATGGTTTGGATTAGGATTAAAAATTGATGCATCTTGTCAGCGTTGCAAATAATTCTTAATAACATCTAAAAAAACAGTTTTATCAAAATACGCCATTTGCCTGTTGTTAGCATATTGATAAATTAACAAAATGCTACTTACCAATCAGCAGGACAAAATGATAAAGGTTACCACCATTCAAATTACCCGTGATTTTAATCGAATCCGTACTCCAATAAAAATTGTCAAACCTAGCACTAAGCATACAAAATACATTAAATACTTAAACCAGCCAAATGCAAATGTAAATAAAACATCATCAATAAATTGCCCAATTAAAGTAATTCGCCCTATGGCAAGAATAGTAAAAAACGTCACTAATAATGCCCCAATTACTCACCCGATGGAATCATTACGACGCTGCTTTTTTTCGACTTTTAAGATTGCAGTTTTCTCATTCTGATCATTTAATAACTGATCATCATAAGATTTCTTTTCCATAGTGCAGCCCTCCTAAAATTCTAAATATTTAAAAATTACTTTAAATATGACCATACATTTTAAAAGCTTCAAATATTTATCTACTATAAATATATCATAAAATTAAATTTCATTCACAATTGCTAAAATAATTGGTGTTTTTCCTGTTTCTGTTTTAACAAATGAACTAATTGTCGATCTAATTTCATTTTTTACTTCATTGACATCATACATTTCACCAACAACAGCTTTTTTATAATGTTTCTCAATAATTTCAATAATAACTTTTTGCATTTTACGGAAAATATCATTATTTTCTTGAATATAAATTACTCCTCGCATTTGCGTGTCAATTAAAGAAACCAATTCCTTTGTTTTACTATCAATTGAAACTCCTATAATAACAACTCCATCAGTAGCTAATTGCTTTCGTTCATTTAAAACAACTGCTCCAATGTCACCAACGCCAATCCCATCAACATATAAATCAGCGGTTTTTACCTTATTGCTTTTTTTCGTATATTCGCCATCAATAAATTCAAGACCTTCGCCATTATCAACAATAAAAATATGTTCTGGATTAATCCCAGCTTCAATTGCTGCCATTTTTGCTTGAACAAAATCTTTATATAAACCTTTCACTGGCACAAAATATTTTGGATTAATAATTGAACTCATTAATTTAACATCTTCATAACTTGCTGTCATTGTTCAAACTTTTTTATCCGATAAAGCAATTGTTTTTGCGACAGTTCGTGCTAATTCATCTAAAACATTGGCATGATTTAATTCACTTCCTGGGTTTGGCGGTGTTGATAAAATAATTGTATCACTTTCTTTAATATCTAGAATATCATCATTACCAGAAGCAATTTTAATCAAACGACTATATAAACGTTCTCCACTACCAGTTACAATAATTAATGATTTTTCTTCTTTAACTGCTTCTTGTAATCCTTTTAAATTAATTCCATTGAAATTTAGTTTTTTACTATCCGATAACACTTTTAATGACTCCAACAAAGTTTGACCATAAATTCCAACTGAAATATTATTTTCACGAACTAAATCAAATAACTCACTAATTTTATGTAAATCTTGATCAAAACAAGCTAAAATAATACGATCTTCTGTTTCTTTAACAGCTCGTTCAATATAATTTTTAATCTTATGGTTTGGTGCTGTATAATCACGGCGTGAAGCTGATGAGGCTTCTGATAAAAATAATAGTACCTTATTTTTAGCAATAATTTGATTTAAATGTTGTAAATCTGTTGCAAAATTAGGGTCTGCTTTAGCATCAAAAATATAATCTCCAGTATAAATAATTGTGCCATCAAGTGTATGCAATGCAAAACCAAAACTATTTGGCATATTTGTTGTTGTTGAAAATACTTCAACCTTGCATAAACCAAAATCAAGAATATCTTTTGCATTGATAACATGAAAACATTCTTCTTTCCCACGAACTTTAAAACGTTGTAAATGGAATTTTAAAATATTACAAGTTAAATCACTTCCATAAACTGGGAGTGCCAATTCTTTTAAAATATAAGTAAGTGCTTCAGAACATTCATCCGAAGCTTTTGTAATAAAAACACCTTTAATTCGAGTACGGTTTTCCTTTAGATAATCAAAATTAGGAATTACTACATCAATTCCTAAAATTCCACGTTCCGGATTTTTTGTTCCCGCATCAAAAATAAAAATATCTTGTTCTACCTCAATGCAGTATAAATTTTTACCTCGCTCGTCTAATCCACCAAGAGCGAAAAAATTAATTTTTGCCATAATTAAAATCGTCTACTTTCTATTCCCTGTTCATTAATTAATACTTATTTACATTTTATTTTTTAAATGTATTTATACATTTTTTCCCCTTAATACCAATGTAATCTCTCTAAATAAATGTAATCTTAATTATTATACATTACTATTAAAAAAATATCCAAATAATCGGAAAAATATCATATTTCTATTATCATAACACATTTTTTGAGTTAAAATAATAATATTTAAAAGGATGTGAAAATAATATTGAAAGCAATTTTTCCAGGTAGTTTTGACCCAATTCATGATGGTCATCTTAATATTATTAAAAAATCAAGTACTCTCTTTTCAAAATTATATGTTGTAATTACGAATAATTTAGAAAAATCAAATCAAACAAACATTAAAACGCGTGCTGAACAAGCTGCCATATCTTGTCAAAACCTTAATTTAAATATTGAAATTGTTATTAATGACCAAATGTTAACAAGTGATTTTGCTAAACAATTAGGGGCTAAATATATTATTCGAGGCCTACGAAATAATAACGATTTAAAATATGAAATGGAATTAGCTTTTGCTAATAAACAATTAAATAAAGAACTTGAAACAATTTTTTTTATTGCCGATTATGGTTTGAATGAAATTTCTTCAACTTTTTTAAACCAAATTAAGCAATTAAAAAAATAAAAAATATTGAGTTTCAATATTTTTTATTTTGTCTTTTATTTTCCTAATAAATTAAACATATTTTGTTTATAAATCTCAACTCCTGGTTGATCAAATGGATTTATCTCTAACAAGTAAGCTGACATTGCACAAGCTTTCATAAATCAATATGCTAAATAACCAAACATTTTATCATCCATTGTTGAAAATTCTAAAACAATATTTGGAACATGCCCAACTTTTGTATGAGCAGCAACAACGCCTTCAACAGCAATGGTATTTACTTCATGCAATGTTATTCCATCGAGATAATTTAAACCATCGGTATCTACTGCTGCTTTTGGCAGGTTAAGATCAATTTGTGGTTCTTTAATTGCAATAACTGTTTCAAATAAAATATTTTTTGTCCCTTCTTGAATGAATTGGCCAAGAGAATGTAAATCTGTCGAAAAAACACACGATAATGGTAGTAAACCCTTTGAATTTTTTCCTTCTGATTCCCCAAATAATTGTTTTCATCATTCGGTAATCATCTGCATTTGCAACTCATAAGTTACAAGCATTTCTGCTTTATATTTTTCCTCTTGATTTAAAATATAACGTCCAACAGCATATTTATAGGCATGATTAGTGAAATCATCAATTAAAGTATCTTGATAAGCTTGTTGTGCTCCTTTAAAGACATTATCAACATTAATACCACTTACTAACATTGCAAAAATACCAACTGGGGTTAACACTGAATATCTTCCCCCAATGTCATCCGGAATAACAAAAGTTTGATAACCTGCTTTATCAGCTAATATTTTTAGAGCACCTTTCTCTTTATCTGTAATAGCAACAATTAAGTTGGCTGCTTTTAGGCTTCCTTCTTTTTTTTCTAAAAGCTCTTTGCAAAGACGAAATGCAATTGCTGGCTCAGTTGTTGTCCCTGATTTAGACACAACACAAATTCCAAATTTTTTGTCTTGAAGATATTTCAAAACTTGTGCTGTATAAGTTGAAGACATTGTATTTCCAATATAAATGATTTCTACTTTTTGTTGACTATATAACCCATTAATCATTTCAATTGCTGCTCGCGCACCAAGATAACTCCCACCAATTCCAATTACCAATAAAACGTCAATTTCACTAGCTAATTTCTTTGCTGTTTGTTTCATTTTTGCAAGCTCTGCTTGATCATAATTATTTGGTCACTCAACTCAACCAAGGAAATCATTTCCTAATCCTGTTTTATTATGAATCATTTGATGAATATCTTTAACTCGCCCTAAATATTTGTTAAAAACAGATTCGGCTAATGAATTAGTAAAATCTACTTTAATCATTTTAATAATATGCCTGCTTTCTATCTAAAAAAACTTACATTTGTAAAAATTTTAATTTATTTACTTGTTAGTGAATTAATTTTTTCACTTAACATTTGGAATCCTACTCCTGTTTCTTGAATTTTACTATTATTCTTTTTCAATAATTTAGGTCGGCAATTCTTATAACTTAATTTTACTTGTTTCTTAACTGGGTCATAGTCTAGTACCTCTACTTTAACATTGTCACCAATATTAACAAATTTTTTGATATCTCTTACATAGTAATCTGAAATCTCACTAATGTGGATTAATCCAGCAGCATTTTTTAATTCACAAAATGCACCAAACGGTGTAATATTTGTAACTTTTGCAAGAACTTTACTTCCTTTTACATACATAATTCGTCACATCCCCTTTCTGAAACTGTATTAATTATACCGCTAGAACTATGAAAATTATTTTCTAAATAATAAAATATTTTGCATAAATATCTAGCATAAAAAAGTATGGTTTATTATTTTAATAAATTAATTCGATACAATCCGTTATTTTCGCTATTATTTTCTTCTTGTTCGGTCTTTTCTTCTTTATATGAATCAGTGTAATTACAATTTGGATAATTAGTACACGCCTTAAAACGTTGACGTCGCTTATTAAATTTCAAAATAATTTCACCAACGCCACATTCTGGACAAGGACCAAATTTTGGACCAGTCTGATGAATATAACGACATTTTGGAAACCCTGAACATGCAATAAATTTCCCGTATTTTCCATACCGATATACTAAATCATTTCCACATTCTGGACATTCAATCCCCGCCTTCTCAACTGGGATTTCTTCCATTAATTCCATTGCTGCTTCAATGCGTGGCTCAAATCGTTCTCAAAATTCTTTTAATAATGGTTTTGGTTCTTCGTCACCGTGTGCAATCACATCCAAACTTTCTTCAATTGTTGAAGTGTATGTTTCGTTAATAATATCACTAAAATATTCTTGTAATTTATCACTTGTTAAAATCCCTTTTTCAGTTGCTTTAATTGCTTTGTCTTCTACAATAATATAACCACGATCTTTTAATGTTCGCATAATTGGTGCATAAGTTGATGGACGTCCAACCCCAATTTCCTCTAATGTCTTAATTAATTTCGCTTCAGAGTAACGACTCGGTGGTTTAGTAAAATGTTGAATTCCATATAATTCATTTAAATTAATAATTTGATTTGGTTTTAACATTGGCAACTTTGCAATTTCTTCATCACCTTCTAAAACATAACATTTTAAAAACCCATCAAATTGAATCGTACTTCCTGTCATCCGAAATTCATAATTATTATTATCTAAAATAATTGCTTTACTTAATAACTTTGCATTCGCCATTAAACTAGATAACGCACGATTATAAATAATTTTATATAAACGTAGTTGATCACGACTTAAATATTCTTTTGCCGATTCTGGTGTCATTGTTAAATCAGTTGGACGAATTGCTTCATGAGCATCTTGCACATTTTTTTTATTTTTTGGTGGTGTTTTAACTCCACCTAAATATTCTGTTCCATATTTAATTGTAATATAGTCAAAAGCATCCTGAACAAACTTATCACTTAATCGAATTGAATCTGTCCGCGGATATGTTATAAATCCAGTAATATTATCTTTAACTTTAATTCCTTCGTATAATTGCTGAGCAATTAATGATGTTTTATTTGAAGCAAAGCCCATTTTACTATTTGCTTCTTGTAACATTGTTGAAGTAGTATGTGGATTCGGTGATTTTCGTTGTTTTTCACTTTCTTTAATTTGAACAACAACAAAATCTTTTTTTAAAGCTTTTTTAACTTTTAGAACATCTGCTTCTACTTTTAATTCAATTTTTTCATCCTTAAATTTTGTTAATTTAACAACTGCCTTTTTATATAATCCTTCAACAGTCCAATATTTCTCCGGCACAAAGTTTTGCCATTCTTTTTCTCGTTCAACAACTAACTTTAAAGCAACCGATTGTACTCGTCCTGCTGATTTTGACTTAATCTTTTTCTGTAACAATTTGCTTAAGCGAAAACCAATAAAACGGTCTAAAATTCGTCGAGTTTCTTGTGAATGAACTAAATTCATATCTAAATCTGTTTGATGTTGAAATGCCTCTAACACTGCTTCTTTTGTAATTTCATTAAAGCGAGCACGGCGAGATTTCTCACCACAATTTAAGACTTCATTTAAATGATAAGCAATTGCTTCTCCTTCTCGGTCAGGATCGGTTGCTAGAATAACCAAATCTGCTGCTTTGGCTTCTTGTTTTAATTTTTTAACAATTTCTTTTTTTCCACGTTCCATTTTATAACTTGGTTCAAAAGTTTTAATATCTACTCCTAACCCATACTCACCTTTTGTTGATAAATTACGAATATGTCCTTCTGATGATAAAACTAAATAATTTTCGCCAAGATATTTTTCAACTGCTTTTGTTTTAGTTGGGGACTCCATTATTACCAGCGTCTGTGCCATGTTTTCTCTCCTTTATTTTTTAAAACACATCAATAATTATTATACATAATATTTTAAAAAACTATTTTGAAATTTATTATTCTAAATTTGTAAATTGTAAAACGAATTAGGACAAAACAACTCTTATTAAAAGAAAGGAATTGTTTTTTTAATTAAAAAATGA
>DWNE01002238.1:0-19399 GCA_018249875.1 Cecropterus toxeus | reverse complement strand
AATATTGTCTACGACATATATATACATATATATATATATATATATAAAATATAGTGTTTTTTTTTAATGTACTTAAATATCAAAATGATGCAATAAATATAATAGACATTCATTTTTAGTTCATAAATTATACGACGATAATAATTTGAGGCTACAAATTATGAAAAGTAGGCAAGCGTGGAGAGCTGTATGTAGCTGATTGTAGCCTTATTCTGTCATTGCGAGACGAACCAGTTCTTAGAATTCTAGTCAGTAGTTTTCTAGAGATATTTAATGTTTACTTCCTTGTATAGTAGAGGCCAGCGACGCCTTTGATGCGTATTATAAACATCTTCCATATATGAACATCTCACCTAGAGTTGATATTTTAGCTGTGTGTACCCGTTATTAATTTTCATGTTTGAACAATTATACTCGTAATGTATGGTTTTTCATAAGTAGCAATATGACTAGAATTCGTGACATTATTAACAGAAAAAATATACGTAAATAAGATTGAAGTAACAAACAAGTATGCAGTTCCTCTAATTCACAATTATTGTAAGCAACTTCCCATGGATGTGTTCTATCAAAAGTCAATCACAGATGAGTCGCCTTTGTTGAGGATGAAGATGGATGCTTCATGTCAATGAATCTGCCAACACACTCTTTCACCAAAAAGCACTAAACTTAACGCTAGAAATAAGTGTGGCATAAAGTGCTGAAATGCAAACACAGTACCTATCGTTTGTGTTGTTAGAATAGCGCAATCAATCTTTGCACTGCGCTTTTGATGCAACGATTGATATAATACTCGGAGTCCTAGATATTTATTGTCGAGAAATCGAAATTACATAACACTGACATAACAATTCAAATTAGAATACAAAGTATTGGCCAAATGTATAAGACGCGATTCATATAGACTCACTCGAGTCTTTATTGTACAATTTAATTACGGAAGCATGCCTGTTAGCCTTAATCGAGTGTTAGGCATACATTGAACAGTGACGAAACTGACGAAATCACGAAGGTCGAAGGTACCTACGCCTGTTACAATATAGCTATACCTATAATAAAATTAATGTTACGTGTCATATGTATTATGCATGTGACAAATATTTGCAAAAATAATGGCTTGACTGAGAATAATTAATAACATAAATGTATATATTCTATAGTCCGTTTGAAAACGCGTCAAATCTTAACTACTTATTATAATTCAAAAGTATATTTATAGAACATATATTACGGTAATATTTACTCTTTGTTCCATTAAAATTGGTCAAACCTGTCAAAACTTATTACTATTAACATTTAATTTTTTTTGCGTCGACGAAGTCGCGTGGCTAAGCAGTAGATACGAAATAAATATGATATGATATTATATTTGCTGAATAGATAACTGTACGCGTGCAAATTGTGTGCTAAGTTTGATAATTAATAAATGTATATTTAACTGAAAGCGACGATCAAGAACTATTGCACAATAAAAAAAAAATTACGGAAGCGATAAGATTGTAGACAGTCAACAGTAAAATTTGTTTGATATACTTATATAACTACATTTCAGCGCATATAACTGAATTGGTACCATTTTTAAGACGTAGGTATTATATTAACCGAATTTGATAATTAATGAATGTTTCGCTTAGCTTTATTTTGTGATTGGTATTGGACAATTTGCAAATATATTCGCCTAAATTAAAGTTTTAAGGGTTGAGAATAAGTAATAATAGACATTTCTATAATGGTAGGGATGTTTGTTGGTTTGTCTGTGTGTTTGAAATTGCATCAAACAAAAACTCTTAAGTTAAAACTAAATGATTAAAATAAAAAAGGAAAAAAATAAAAATATATTTCAAAATAAAATCTATCTATTATTTATTGTACTCTTAAACCTAAACTTTAATGAAACTTAAAGTTATTAATCTACGCGAAAATTAATATATTTGTCTGCATATAGGAGGTGCTAGTAGTACACATTTACTAACGAAATAAGTCCAACGCAAATATTGGTGCAAACATTTGGTTCCAACCTTAACAACACAATTTAGATGATATTGAGACGAAAACGAGAACGGATACAATTTAAACGGGTACTGAATTGTAACAAGGTGCACGCCACACGTATAGTGGAGCCATGACCCGCTATGCTTGCGGCAGATAGGGTTTCTATAATCTGACACTAAAAACTAGGTTTCTTGGGTATAAGGTGACTTGGGGTAATATCGGAGCTGGGGTAACATCGGTCGACTGCAATTGTAGGCGAATTAGGCTGTCTTTATAAAAATCGTTGTATCAAGTACCTAATATTCATGGCATGGTATATGAAGCCGCCAATTTTATAAATGTGGTCCATTTAGTCCAAAATTAGAACTGTACGGCTTTACCCCAGCTCCGATGTTACCCCAACATACCTTAACGTAACTGTTATGCCGATTTAAACAAAGGACTAAAGGTCTCTTAATATAGAGTAAGTTTGTATCTATACTATATACTATTACTCATAATATAGAGCTGAAAAATTAGTTTGTTTGGTTTAACGCGATAACCTCAGGAAGAACTGGTTCGAATTGAAAAAAAAATGTATTGAATTTTCATTTATTGAGGAAGGCTATACGCCATATAACATCATGTTTTTCTCGTTTGTTCGTTTTTTTCTTATGTAGTAGCGGGTGAAACCGCTGGGCGCAGCTAATTTTATTATACATCCTTTTTATAACACACCTATGTTATAAAATTATTGAGTAGAGTTATTGATATCACACTAATATTATAAAGGTGAAAGTTTGTGAGTGTGTGTTTGTTACTTCTTCACGTCTAAACGGCTGGAGCGATTTTAATAAAGTTTGGTATGGACTTAGTTGACGCCCTGGATTTACACATAAGCTACGTTTTACTGCGGAAAAATCTCTTATTCCCATGGGAAAATCGATGGAACTGAATTCGCGGATAATGTACGGAAAACTTTGTACATAACTTTTTAAGTATAAAAGTGAATAGTTATTATTTTTACTGTTTATGCACAATTTATTTTCCCTAATAAACTGCAGGTTACACTGCAGCGCTTAGCTATTTGTATAAGTATTACAAGAGCAGGTTGGTACACTCTTTAACAAATTAACATCTTTAATTTTGTGTTTAATGTTTAGAAAAAAATCCATACAAGGGAAAAGCCTGCAATACTCTGCGGCTCTACATGGAGGAATATGTAAGCGAAATATGTGCATAGTCTAGTCGTTATAAGCCAACCTGCTTATATGTGACCAGTTATATAAAACTGAATGCATGTGCATACTGCCACGTACGTGGTGATCGGTGACTGCTGAATCACCCATAACAACAGGTATTGAATAACAAGTGATGAAATAACCTATTACATCAAATCGTCTGATACAAAAATGCCAAGTTTAGAGTTTTACTTTTGTATACATTTTTAACTTGCAAACATTGCTTTTAAATTCATGTTTTTGTTTTACTAATGTTTTATTAATGTATACTTAAGTATGATATGTATGTGCGATTATAAACGATTTTTTTTTCAAGAATATAAACGGAATATTTTTTATCTGTATAGAATAAATTATCAAAGTTATGATCAAATTAAACTTATTATAATATTATTTGTAATAATACTTTACATTTATTTACGTCCTTATTTTATACCATCGGTTACAAAATGACCTAATGATTCAAAATTAAATGGACTTTTTAACCGACTTCCAAAAAGGAGGAGGTTCTCAATTCGTTTTTTTTGTATACTTAGATAGTATTCAGGCTTAAGGAAGGAAAGTTTTAAAGAAACACACAAATATACGCGTCATTTTAAGGTAATTCTTAGTAATTTGGTATACACGTCTGAACCAATGTTTATCTATAGATAAATATCTCGAAAATCGTAGTTCCTTATTTAAAAAAACCATCGAATTTAAATATATATCGATAATATCATGTGTGATGTAAAAAGGAAAATGTAGAGAAAAATATTTACGTCGTATAAATAACGAGGAAAACGGAAAACAGAAACATATTGCAATTAAATCACTGGATTTACCCTGTAACCAATTTCGGATAAATAAATATACTATTGAAATTTTTGCTAAGTAATGATGATGTTTACGATCCTGATTTACGTTATTAAACGCTCATGAAAAAATTTCCATTTTAAACTTGGAATAATCATCATACCTCTTTATATTTTGAAGGTGGTAGAACCAGTGTAGTTCGACTGGGGAAGCACCACCGCCACACCTATTTCTAACGTGAAGCATTTCTTGTGTTTTGATGGAAGGGTGTGGTTGCCGGCACACTTTTATATGAGGCGACCATCATAGTCCTCGGTAGTGGCAACGCATCTGTGATTGACTTCAGATAGAACCCATGTTCTGTATGAAGTTGATTACAGATGTCCATGAGTGGCAGTGACCACTTACCATCAGGTGGACTGCATGCTCGTTTGCTACTTCAATCAGATAAAAAAAAGTCTACCTATACCTACTTGGTCAGCTTCGCGAATAACGATTTTAATTATCGTAGGAGAGTATTCTATATGACGGCAGTACTCAGATTGGATGATATGGACAAACCCTTATGTGGGCCAGAATTCCACAAGAGTAGAGTCAGCACGCAAATTATAGTAATTGTAATGAATACATTGCATTGCCTAACACTGATTACAGAGGGTGTTTTGATTATAGACAATTATAGTTGGGGGAGGCAGGCTGATGAGCGATTTGGGTATTATTTGCGCTTTATTTGGGTATTTATTGCGCTTGAGTGACGACGCAGATATGCCCGGTTATAATATAGCGTCCCGAGGGTGCACACCCTTCGCCTTTGTATGCGAACGTTGATTTGGTAACATTCACAATTTGAAATTTTTAATTGTTTATTGTTTTGTTTGTTTTTACATTTCGTAATTCATGTAAACATTAGTCGAGGAACAGAAAATATAAAGTAAAAATGAACACCTAAAATTAAAGTGCTTAGTAAGTAGTAAAAAACATTCTTCGGTAATTCATGAAAATCTTAATAAAATATATTTTTTAATCTAATAGGTAGTTATTTAAATTTTGCAATTAAATCATTTCTCCGTATGAAGATGTTACCCACATACAATTTAAAAAAACACATTATTGTGAAAAACCCTCAAACCTAACCTAAATCTAAACCTTCTTAAACTTTAAAAAATAATGAAAAAGATCATGAGAAATTTATTCCTAAAAACATTTCTAGTTACTCAGTTTCCGAAATCCATAGTCTATTTACATCTCTAGAACACTGCCCTCCTGTACTTCCTTTGTATGAAAAACAAAACAATCCAGTTCTGAGGTGAATCTCGGGTGGCTAGTATCCACCACAGCGGCAATTATAACGATTACGTCAATATTAGGCACGGCATTATGTTATCATGTTACTGTGTACGTATAACGCGACTGATCCAACTCTATCACCCTTCGTAGGGATATTTATTAAGCACCTATCATTTCTACTTAATAATATAAAAAATGTAAAAATGTACTATTTTTTAAATTTTAGTTCTCATATGTAGTTTAGTTAATGTTCGTTTTCATTATCTGTTTTTAGAGAACGATTTAAATTATTCATAAAGAAATGTCTTCCTCCGTATGTGGGTATAAACGCAAAACGCAAAAGTAGTCTTACGATTTGATATTACTTTCCATTCCAATATAAGAGCGGCGGTATATTTTTATTCTGACATTCCAGGAACAGAATGGAATTTAGTTTTTATACTCTATAAGTTCAAACGAAAATGTCTAGTCGCCCATAGAAATCTCTGATCAACCCCTGATAAGGCTACAATCCTGTCTGCGATCATCTGTTTATGGTATCTTGTCTTGAACGGACAGACAAGCTCTCTTATAATTATCAATACTGTGAAAAACTTTCTTAAATTACGATAATTGCCTCCATATTGACAAAATCTTAATTACATTACCTTGAACAAAAAGATAAAAACTACGATCGTGTATCACGTTATACAAAAAATAGGTATTTTTGATCAATAACTTCTACAACTGTGTACAATCCTCCTACAATCTTAACAAGTTAACACATTATATCCGTATCCGGTATACATTTTTGTATCGATTAAAATTAAAAAAAACTCCATGCTTAAAGAGATCGTTACCAAGTAGCCATATAACAATACCTGGGGCTACATTCATTAGCCGCGGAGGGGGGCTTAGTGCACCGATGTGGCGATAAGCGCTTGTTACCTTTATTTGGGGTTACCACTTCTTCCTAATTTTAATGCCAATTACCCCTCACAGCATTCAAACCGAAAGGATTCTTCTTATTACTGTCAGATATTGTTATTGACTCGTTGGAGCGTGAATGCGCTGCCCACAGTATGCTGATTGCGTAGGAATAATGACGTCACGGCCGCAGGGAACGCCGATTGTACCCATAATGCCTTTCTGTAATTGATACGTGCTTCCAATTTACTTATGTACCTTCGCGTTTGGATTCTTCTTTAGTATGCCTTTCGAATGTAAGTAGGTATAATGTTTATCGGAAGTTTTTAGAGTTACTTTCATTGTATTATACGGTGGGTTTTCTGAATATCTAACGCATTACATTCCTTGTATTAAATACGGTAGGTTTACTGAATATCTAACAAACACTTTAAGTGTAAATTGTATATTATAAGTGTAAATTGTTGTGTAAAATTTTTGATCAGGTAACTGATTAATTTATTATAATTAATTAATTTATTACAATTTAATATTCTTAAATTGAATTTAAACCTAATTTACCTAGACTAATTTATTCAGACCCGATTTTAATATATAGAATAGAATATTCTTTATTGCACACTGTAAACATAAACAAACATAGCAATGACATAGAATGTACATCAGTCGTATACAATAGGCAGTCTTATCGCTAGACAGCTATATAATACTTGATGCAGAGGTTAGATGAAACTTGAAAATATAATTCTCCAATAGCATGTTACGTTATTTTTTGAATTAAAACAACATTATTTAGGTGTCTATTATAAGCAATTTTTGTCATCTTTCAACTTAAGCTGATACACACAAATGCAAACAGTCCGCAGTGTAATGTAATACATCACAACATTAATCTGACATTCGTGATGGATCGCCGCGGAACCCACTAATATCTCCCGCGCTTGTTTTTTAACCAACAAGTGCGTATTTCTCACGAGTGCGTTATAAAACAGTTTGTGCGGGATTAATTGCATTATTCCGTGTTAGATGTGAATTAATGACCACTATCAAGGGGCCCTACCCTTGTAATTAAAGAATCTTGTTTATTATGATAGGTGAGCGGTGAATTAATGATCCAATTATTGATAATATTTGGACCGAAATCTACAGGCTTCTTCATATCTTTTACAAAAAAATGGTTTGGTCCATAGCCATAATTAAAGAAAAGTTCGTATCAGAACGTGTGTGTAAGTAATAATTTAAAAAAATCTATATTTTTTAGAACACTCTTAGTGTATGTTTGAAAGCGCAACAGAACAAAACTACTGAATACATTTTATACGTTGAACGTAAATACTTCAGATAACATTTAATGTGAATTTTATAATAATCCATTCCACACGAATATACTCTATCAATAGTTATAACATTTTAAAGTGGATGAAATCGTGGCGCATAGCTAGTTTCTAATAAATAATATAAATGAATTTCCATTCCCCACGTTAGGTTCATGGTTAAGAATGTTACAAATTATTATACTCAACTACTAAAATATTGTGTTTAATATCATCATCATCAATATCATTAATATCATCGAACTAAAACTTTTCGCTTGTGCATAAGGTCGACTCCTAAATGTAATACTACATCTGTACGTACTACCTACTGTTAAGTGCTTTACCAATGGAGGCATTTTTGCCTATTTCTTTTTCATGGCAATATTGATCAGTATACTTTGCTGAGTTTTGAGGTCTTCTGAGGTTGGTCGTCAGCAAAGTTTTATCCCGATATCAGGTGTTTTTTTTTGGACGGGTTTAAAGCTATATCTACAAAGTAAAGTATAACTATAAAAATGACTTAACTAATAAATCTATAAGTTTCGAGCGTTTTTATATATATTGATGAACTTAGGATTGCGATTTAAAAATTAAACTGAAATCGGTACTTATAGGGGTTGATTTCAGATTCACTACTTAGTGGTTGAGACTCAAGTGCTCAATGGAAAATTCGAGGTTTAAGTCCTCGATTTTTAAATGTATGTGCTTTGCTTTATTATATATTGTTATTATCAAACGGCGAAGAAACTGATATAGAAAGTTCTCAAAAGTCTACTAACTCCAACCCCCACTTGGCCAGTGCAATACAACATGCCCTAAACCTCTCCAACCAACGGAAGCGCGTGCCCAGACAGATTGACAATGATTGCAATGAGCTGCCTACTTGCTACAACAAGTCATAAAAAGATCTAGATTAAAAAGTGTCCGTGCGACTTATTTATCAGCGTCAGTTCTTGAAAGAGCAATCCGTTGAAGCTTTGTTTATAGCCGGAATCCCCTGAGTCCAGGCTGGCGGTGTCCGGAGGGCGAGACATTTCACGAGCGGCTGCCCGCCTGACCTTTGTGGCCCCGGGGACCAAGCGAAATGCCATCATGTTTTTTTCACCCGCTCACTCGACGACACTCGATTAATTTTTCACGGTACGCTTGTCAAAATGTGATTTAATAGCACGCGCGGGTTGACCGGGAGCTTTGACGTACGATGCGTGCATTCTCGCGTTTGACGGACAAGCCGTGCTAAATTCGTTTAGTCCATTGTAACTGTAGCGGTCGTAAGCCCTTTTGAAACATTACGAGTGGTTATGAAAACGGTTTTTCTCTACGCTCGTTTTATTTCTGTTTAAATGATAATTGGTGAATGCTAATGATGACTCGAACGTTACATTATCGTTAATAAAATACTCATTATATTAAATTTGCGCGTTAATAATAGCTTTACATGATATTCATTTAGTTCATAATTTAAATGGCAGAGAAACGATACACATATGATAAAAAATGTTCTAGAACCTATAGAGTAGAGTCAGAAATGGCATTATCAATAACGCCAAAAATTGGAACCGCAATTTCCAATTTGGCGTCACTCCGGATTCCAATAGGAAGTGGGATAAATAGAGTCACATTCCAATATGTCACGGGCCCGGTCGGCTTTTCGGCATTCGCGTTCCGAATATCCCACCGCGCTTCGAATAGTGCGGTGCATTCCACTCCTACCTAACCACGTACAGGAATGTAGCTCTCATTTATAAACTATATTGATAGGCATTATATTGTTGCTATAAAATACGTATGAGATAAGTGACAATTAATTTGAATATTATTATTAATAAAACATTGCTATTAAATATTTGTGAATGCATTTACTTACTAACAGTCTAACAGTGTTTAGGTACGCACAGATTGAAATCTAATAGAAGCCCAGAAGAATTATTGTGGTACAGGTATAATATCGGTTTACTTTACTAAAATGTGACTTAATTTTATATTAATACGTATTTCAAATTTATAGCAAATAAGAAAAATATTTCAAAATATTAAACACGAAAACATTTATTTCCGAAATACGACGCCGACGTTACAAGGCATTATCAATAGCGCCAAAAATAGGAACCGCAATTTCCAATTTGGCGTCACTCCGGATTCCAATAGGAAGTGGGATAAATGGAGTCACATTCCAATATGTCACGGGCCCGGTCGGCTTTTCGGCATTCGCGCGAATATCCCACCGCGCTTCGAATAGTGCGGCGCATTCCACACTCACTTGTGTTACCCAAATAACCAGTAATGAGATTCTAACGGCCTATTTACAGAGGTTAATGGTTTAATATTTTTTCCATATTAATACGAAACGTAAAAAGAGTGCTGACCATTGATTATATCACGAAAGTTTTACGAATATCTTAACTTTTTATTCTTGCTAAATAACAGTATATTTAGCAAAACGTGTTGAAAAAAGCTCTTTACAAAGGCAAAAATGTTTTTAAAGGCATTCCTAATGTTTATTTTCGTTTTATTTCTAAGATACAGTAGTCGTCTTTAGCCGCTGTAATGTTTGTTTTGCAGCGAGGGGGATGCTTGTATTCAACGTAGTATTCAAGGTAGTAGAAGTCTTTGATGTTTCTGACTTACAGGCAGTCAGAAGTAGTATAGTGTGGTTGTATTTCGATATGAAAGAGATAAACACGTTTTCTACACTCATGGCCCCACACTAGGATTTTCTCCTGTGTCGTGGGTACCACGGACACACAAAGACGAATACACAAACACCAAGACCCAGAACAGAAATCTAAACTCATCATACACATTTCCGTCTGGCCGGGAATCGAACCCGGGACCCACTGCGAGTCAGATCGGTATGGTGAGCGCTCGGCCACGGGGGTCGTCAAATAAATATGTCGAAGTGCTTTATTTTGGTGTTAGGAGCAGCAATGTGATTATGATCGACATACATAAATTAGTTCTATTGTATTTGGAAAAGTGAGTCGCAGTGGCCACTTATTATCAGATAGGTTGTATGTTTGTTTGCTTATTATCATAACCATAATCGTTGACCCATTACTGTGGCACTGGGCGTGGGTTTTCTCTCAGAAACAGAAGGCTTAGGTCATAGTCCACTTCACTTGCCAAGTGTGGTTACTAGACTTCACATCGGTACAGGTCAGTTTTTTTATTTCTCATCTTTGTAGGTTTCTTTACTTGTCTGTTTGCCGTTAAAGCATGTGATAATGAATGTTCTAATACGTATTAAAACATCATAATCTTGGGATTATAACCCGAACCACTGACGTGAGAATTTAAGGTTTATTGTATGTACTAGTCTAGCTTACTTAATTATAAAATATGTAGAAGTAGTAGTGTACCTTGCAGTCAATCCGACATCAAGTGGTTATTGCCACCCCTATAACCATTTCTAAGCAAAACATCTCTTCTGAACTATTTTTTTTTTTGACTAAAAAGATATAAGATATTGACAGATATTTTTGTAGAATTCTAGCAATATCAAGTAGTTAACAGCACCTTGAAAAGTTTCGATGAACAACCGGCGCAAGAAAATCTATGGTTTTCACAAATTGCGAACCGCGGTTTCACCTGCGTTTTAAATAATGTAACAAAATTTGAACTTTTGAAGAAGCAAATGAAAGTAAATTGAATAAGGACAAAATAATACTTCACGATATGGACAATAAATATAAATTAGTACTATTGGTTTCATGCGGTTACAAACAAAGAAATATACAGACAAAATTTATAAAGCACATATAATAATTGCTTTATTATTTATGCTCAAACACCTAAATTACTATTCAAAATATATCCCTTGTTTGTAACACGAAGATAATTTTTTTAATGTAAATATGAATATACATATACCTACTTATGAATATACATATACCTACATATAACTTCTAAGCCATTAGTCAATGGTTTCTAGAGTAACGTTTGAAAATACTGCATTGCGACGTAAGTAACATGGTACCTATATATCCAACATTGCCGTACTCGACACGTCGCTAGCCTTTTGTAAAACACAGACCTAATAAATAGGGTGAAAAGCTCGGGTTTTCAGCGGGACATTAGGCAGTCTGCACACGTGGCACGTGTCACGTCAATCGTTATTTCCTGTACCGAGACGCTGATTTGAAATATTTCCACGGAACCACTTATACCCTGTAAAGAGCACGGAGGTGAGGACGTATATTAAAAAATAAATTTATTCTGCACGTAGAATATATAGAAGTGTAAAAAAGGGATTGCATTTAATATTAAAATAGTGTTTTCCATACAAAAAATAAAAATTCTGTTTGTCTCTACGAAGTTGTTTGGCAAAGTACTAAACCGAATTTGATTTGAATTAATCGGAATGCTAATTAAGGTAGGTATTTTTTATGTTGAAGCAAACGAACATGCAGTTCACCTGATGGTGACTGCCGCCTGTATCTGTAATCAACTCGAGATACCACCTCGCATAAGTATGTCTCCCTTAGCACAACCTTCAAACCAGACAGCTGCAGCACTTGACGCTATTATTATTAAGCTGAATAGGTTCCACTAGTAGGAAACTGTTTTAATCTTATTTGTTAATGTATACCCACTATCCTTGAAAACTAAATTACCTAATCAAACTTTATTAGCAATATATAATGCTGTCATGATGCGCAAATAAGTGCGGCGGTGGTGGGGCCAGTTTAATAAGGCTCTTAAACCAATAAATAAAAAAAAAAACTTGTCTTCCAAAAATAAAAATACCCATCGAATTAATATAAAAAGCATGGTATTAATTTATGGCAACACCAAGCTATCGATCATTACCCGATGACTTAATAAAATTTATCAGATGAAAATTACTATCTGTGAACTTTGAACAAAAAACCGGCCAGGTGGCAGAGCGGGTCCGTTAGACAGGCGCGGAATACCTAAGAAATGTCGTTTAAAAAAACGATTAAAATCTTGCGCAAGCGATTTCGTGTCAGCAGCTGTGCGCGTGCGCACACCACCTGTCCCACGTGGCTAAAGATAATGGCGGACACAAAGACGTCCGAAGATCCCATTGTTGCTAATCTCTGAAGCATTGATTTAGGTTAGGTATAATATTTTCTATTGTGTTTTTTTTGTAATATCTATAGAAGTGGCCGACATGTAGTCAAGATTTTATGGTCGCTGTAGACATTTATAACTCTCCATTTTCTCCTAGAGAAGTTCGATATATGTATACATACTGAGTCCTACTAACCCATGAGTCCTACTAACCTATCTACCTAATTAGGTGGAATCTGGTTTTGAAAACACGAGTATCCTTAACCAAAGCAGGGATATAATTATGTACATTTATTTTTGTCGTATTGTGCAAATTTTATAATCTATACATCTAGTATGGGGCATATAAAAAGTATTGTCTTTTGTGTCCTTCCGTCCATGACTTGAATGGATTCGCGTAATAAAATATGGTTCGGTACAACCTTATCTTTTAATCATATAAAATAAATATTCCACGTAATAAGCTATTTCAACAAATTTATTACTTTACTGTTAATGTACATATATTTGATAGCGAAATTTATAACTAAAACCGGATCAAGGGAACTTTTGCATTTATAATAGTAAGTAAGGCTTCTATTACCTACATAATTTTATATAATACTGTGAGAAGCCCTGTAAAGTATTAACCAAAAATAATATATTTTTGGTTATTTTTGGTTGTAGGTGAAAGTATGTGTAACAAAAAAATCTATACCTACATTATAATAGCATGAAGGGCTTACATTCACAATTCGAAACAATTTTACCGTTGCACAAATAAGAAAGTTACCTCTAAATCAGTTTTATTTTAAGCTCATTCACTGATTCATAGAACACTTACAATGAACGATGAAAAAAATGCACATTTAGATACCTGCCTTCCAGTTACGAAGTACGCAATTGTCGAATAAAAGTGTCTATGTTCTTAGCAGTAAGGGTGAAAATATTATGGATTTGAAGAAATTATCAATAACGTTGAATGGTCTACATCAATTTTCAATTGGTTTACAATTGTCAATTTGAATGCCCATCGTATTTTATGTTTTACGACAAGTCGTAATTTACGTCATTTTTTCAGTGTGTTTAGAATCCATTCTGTAAAATAAATGTTATGTAAAAGTAAATGAACAACAAATCTCTTTATCTACTTAACAAGCACGTTAGGATGATTTATTAAAAACAAAAGGTGTTTACGAGATTTTTGAGGTAGACAAATTTTGGGTAGTTCAACTTTTTTTTTCTTTTTTATAATATTGAAGCAGCAAACGACCAAGCAGTCCAATTCATGGTGAGTGGCCACTGCCGTCCATGAACAACTGTTATCAACCCCTTATGTAAGAAGATCGGAGTCTTTCCTGAGGTTGACCATTGACGCGTCGCTATGTCTGCGGACCAAGTTGGAACGCCTCCGATAAGTATGACTCCAATAATTGCATATAATTCGAAAATTTTAATAAGTATAAAGCATCAACCTCTTCTCTGATCCGTACTTAGTAAATAAAAAAAAAAAATTACAACGACTGAACTAAGTTATAAGCTTCGTTCAGTAGTTACTTCAGTAGTTATTTCAGTAGTTACTTATATTAAATTAAGGACTAGACTCATATGAAAATATATATCAACACAAGAAGTATAAGGCCATGAATATTATTATTTTATGGATTTCACCACAAAATAATAATATTCATTAGTTAGTATTTTTGTACAGTAATATACAATATAAAATATTATCAGGTTTAGATAATATTTTTGGGAAATACAAGGCGAGTGTAGAGCAAAACACAGGATGAAGTTGCTGGGTTTTAAGTACCACGACAGAATTCCTAAACGCCAATAAATTTAGGTGTAATTTATATTTGAAATAAATCTATGCTCGCTCGGAGACTCCGCCTACCTGGCTGCCGGCTGCTCGCAAACGTCGCACTACCCAGAAACGCACAATGCACATTTTTTCTAAAATCCAACTTAAAGCGCAGTTTTTCGGCGCAAATACCAAAAGGACACCTGGTCGGAAACAACCCCCGGGGGTCCTGCGCCCTGATTGATAGAGGTCCGTCGCAAACGTGATTTTCGCAACAATACACAGAAAAATCCACGTTTGAAACGCTTCGAAGTTGGCGACGTGGAGTCTGTTTAAAACAATCAATGATGCAGTTTGTGAATGGAATGTGAAACAAAGATCTTTTGTGGTGCCCTCTAGTGGGTGGGCAGGCAGGTGAATTATTGAAGGGTATCGCCCGACAATCGGATCATTGACTCGACATCGGCGCGGTGTCTGCGTAGGAAGCGAGCGTTTCTCCTATTTTTACGTTTGTAAAAGTAGAACTATTCATGCCAGCTAAAACAAGCACCATAGAATATTCTCTGGAATAGTTTTTTCATTTACGTGCGACCAAACGTTTGTCGCGTTAAATTCCAAGTCAATATATAAAATTTTCGTAGCATACCTACCTTCACAAACTATTATTATAATATGTACCTACACTTATTTATATCAACATTAATTTAATAAAAAAACGGAAGACTAACTATAAACTACTATAAATGTGTATTAATGTATTGTGTCAAACTAACAAGTTAATGAATATAACACTATTTCATGAGATTCATAAAGTCACTTATTATATGTACATATTAGTATAATTAGATTTTATTTTTAAAATATAGTAAGTTATTTACAATCGTGAGTATAAGTTCACATGGTTTAGTTCTTGTATTTATACATCCATATACATTATATTTGAAAATATTTTTTTCATAGTTTAAGACACACATCCTAAATAACAGCTTGATTGATCATATAATGAATGCAGATATGTATACTGGAGATAAGATCCCGCAAAATAAAGCAGGCTCCCTGAGGAGTGATTGCCGGCGCCTACTGGTGCCTCAGCACAGCCAGATTTTAATCTCAGATAAGTGGTACGCGCAAAACAGTTTACATAAATTCTAAAGTTAGCACCTTGTTAACAAACTGCACAGTTTGATTATATGAGATTGCTCGATAAGTGCGTGTTTCAGTGTTATTACGTTCCGTTATGGCGACTGCTTAATGGGGCCCCTTTCGTTACTTCGCTTACGGTGGCTATCATACATATTACACGTTAATGGTTTTTTATGTCTTATCATGCTTTGAATGATGTTAGGATGAAGATGGTGCATGTTTGTTTTTATGATTTTTCTAATTCTGTACATAGAAATTAATAATTATGTTCTGTAACGAAGAACAGAAACATGCTTAGGAGTAGGTAGGTACCCATACTTTTATGAATGTTTCTTACATCTTTTTTAAAAATCATTACCACGTTTATCTGAATAAATACGTGCGGTGCCACTAAAAAATTCTACCCAAAATCACTTGAAAGCGATTATTTCGGCGTATTACAAAACGTTGTTGAGAAATTGTTCTCGCGCGAGATGAAGTACGTTTTTTTCATTCAAAACTTTCTTCTGCCAGGCTAAAAAAAGTTAATATGTCTGTCCCAAAAAAAGGAAAAGGAAAAACTCGGGCGACGAAGAAATAATGAAATATCTTCATCCAACCCTTCTAATTAATAGCCATCAGTGTCTGCTCCACTCTCGAGGGCTGACAACGCTTTCAAGTTTTTTAATATGCTTCCTCACCTCAGTAAAACAGAAAGGATAATTGCGTTTTTCCTCTGCCGAGATTCAGCTCCCTCGGTAAATCTCGCTACAATTAGGAAAGTTGGCGATGTTTAACTGACGAGTGGAGAATTCAGCGTAAACGCGCAACGGAAGCGCGACCTTACTGTTTTTCGTTATTTTAATTTGGGTCAACGGAACTGTTTTTGTTGTTTGGGGTCCTAGGTTTTGTTTAATAACTAAGTATTAAAGGGATGTGCACATATGTCTTGTAGGCTTCCAGGTTTCGTGGTTATTGTTCGTTCCTTAGGTATTTGTTGATAAAGCTACAGAATGTACCCACTGTCTAGTATATTGTTACATCGTTTTACAAAGAGGCTTGTAATTTTTTCTGTAAAATATAATTACAATGGGTTTAGCATATATTAATAGCGTTTTCTACATTAATTACTCTATATCGAATCCTAATCCTACCTGTCAGATTGAACCGATGATAGTCTCAAATAGGATTTCATATTTTATGCATAACATATACATTTGTGTCGTGCAGCACGGTGCATAAAACGGTGGAATCATATAAGAAATTCATATAATTAAGTACATATAAATGCACGCACCACTGATTTTTCTAAAATTATGTGCGTATTAGAATTTAATTGTCACTGCTTTCCGGTGAACGAAAACATCGTGAGGAATCCTGCACATCTGAGAGTTCTCATAAAAAAAAGAGTTCTCAAAGATGTGTGAAGTCTACCAATTTGCACTTGGACAGCACGGTGGACTATGGCCTAAAACTCTCACTTTGAGAGAAGACTCGTGCCCAGCAGTGGGACAATAGTGGGTTGATGATATATAAATATAAAATATCGCTAAATATATTGATATAGTATTACAATATATCAGGTTAACTTAATAGTTAATAACTAAATTGTGTCTAAAATGGGTAATCGTTAATTGAACATAACAAATAATAAGTGAGCCAAGCAGTGATAGCCTAGTAAAATCAGTAGGTTCGAGTTCGAATTCCAGGAGAGAGCCTCTGGTTTCCATTTAAAAAGTGTGAAGAGTCAAACGTTACATCTCTCCATAAGATTGAATTTTCAGCAAAGTATTTTACGAAGTACTAGCAATATTCTGAAGTAATAACCGCTTGTAGTGGATCATTGAGGGGGTAATATGAAAAAACTTAAGATGCGGACAATCGTTTGGGCTGAAAATTGAATAGTTGGATTACGCGACCTGCTAGGGCGCATATAGGGTTGCTACTTGTTAAGTATAAATATATAGATTTTTTAACATTACGAATTAATGATCTTGTAATAAACGTAGAAAACTACCAGCTTTTTCCCGTGGCTACGCTCGCTTGAGTCATGTACCATAGTAAAAAATACCCTATTAATTCAGGCTTCAAAATATCTGTGAGCCAAATTACACCCAAATCCATTTAGCAGTTTTGCCTGAAAGAGTATCAAACATAAAAATGCATACAAACTTACGTATTTTAATATAAGTACGATTGATATTTTGAATAACATCTCTGATTATAATGTTTCTGAATAATAGTCGTAAGAGGTGAACATCAACATGGGTATGTGCAGCGGTGGATTTCATAAAACTGCGAGATGAAATCATATTAATACAAACACAATATTTTGGATTATTCTTTTCAAACATTATATGTAACAAGTTTATCCACTTTCTAAATGTAAGTTGTACTTTAATTTAGTAGAGGCATTCCTGGTCTCACTTGTAAGTAAGTTTCAGTCATATTAGTAGCAATTAATTATACATCGATCTTATCTTAGTTTCCCGTTTTGTAGAGTAAATAAATATTAAAAACTTAGAGCGCTTTAGATTTCAGTGGCACCCCTGGACTCAACTGCAGGTATATTGTTGGCCGCTCACGGCCTGATTACGCGTACCATTGTGTAGCAGACATAGGACGCAATTAAGTATTAGACTGAGTTTGTAGCTTTCTGTAATAGACTAAATATTAATATCACAAGCAGTTATGGTTTGTGTATATCTGAGCATGTTATGTCATTTATACTCGTAGTAATTAAACATCCATTAACAACTATAATTAGCATTTTCTATTAGTCAACACTGGGTGCTGAGGAAAGGTGTATTGCAGTAAAAAAATGTTCTTAATTATATATGAGGTGAACGTTTAGACATCGTTTATAACTGGTCATTTGAGTGTTTATATAAGGAAACCCTAGTGTAAAATTTACTTCTAGGCCTAAACTTACCTACGTATTTGTTATTCTGGGATTAGAATGGGGCTATGTTTTCCCTGCCCGCCGTAAGAGGCGACTGAAAGGGGGCTTCCGAAGATGCGGGCGGCAAGAGCAAGAGCTTGAAACATCAAGTTAAGCGACCCCGGGAAGGACGGCTGTGTGTGTGGTCGTATACCGTCATAAAGACCAGATGTTGTCGTCAGTTCAGCCGGTGATCATGATGGAGCCAGATGGGGCAACGCGCTCAGAGAACTCCGATTGTGTTCCGTTGGAGATCTCGGAGTCCTCTTCACAACGACGAAGACGGCCTGGGAGAGGGTTTTAGAGCTGTAAATATTCAAAACCCGGCTTCGCTCCCACGAGCCCGGATACCTTTTCAAGGGTTCCTACTGGAAAATGAAAAAAAGGCCTAAGCTTACCTGATAAACCCATGCGTTGCCTGTAAGTCATTCAGTTTTCTAAGTAATCATATTTTGATGTGGAAATTGTCTATAACTATGCCATAGACTTTATGGCAGTCTATAACACTACACACGTGATTAAAGTTTGAGAATGTTAAATAATGTTAACTGAGATCTTCTTTTTTTATTTAGAATACAAAGAAAAAATAATAATAATTTATTGCATTTACATTTCTCTCGTTTACAGGTTACATTTTGAAATTACATTATCGGTTACAAATTATCTTACACTTACCAAAAATGTATATCACAACGAAATGAAAAGTATTGTGATATTGCTTAGTCAGTTTAAACGCTATCGCGAGGTTTTTCTTATTAGAAAACGTTATTGCGGTTGCAGCCTGTATTCATACCATTGTATAGGAGACTCAGAAAGCAATAAAGACAGAGTTGGTAGAAAATACTGATACCCAGACAAAATTTTATATAGTACGGCGAAGCAAATATTAAATAAAATTTGGGTTTAATATAATTAAAAAATGTTTCTTATTTCGTCGTCTTATTTGAATTCATACTTAGTATTGATTCATTTTCAGTAATGCCATATGTCAAATGGAGGAGGT
>DWNE01002237.1:0-19402 GCA_018249875.1 Cecropterus toxeus | reverse complement strand
TCCTGTGTCGTGGGTACCATGGACGCACAAAGACGAATACACAAACACCCAGACCCAGAACAGAAATCTAAACTCATCATTCACATTTCTGTATGGCCGGGGATCGAACCCGGGACCCTCTGCGTGTCAGACCAGTGTCGTCTTTATAGTAATACAGATTTTTTAATACAATAACTTTAATAGTACAGCTAGATACTCTAAGATTTTTTAACCACCCACAGAATATCAATTCTTATAAGTATTATTAAAACACCCGAAAACGACAAATTTTCTTTGTCGATAACTACTTTTTCACTCACTATTTAATTGTAATTTTACTCTCTGTATTATATTATTTTAACGAACTTCTGCTTTAGTGTTCACCCGCGTCGCTTATGCGCTTGCACCAAAAACCAAGTTACACGAAGCACCCGATATAAATAATTAATAATTCGCACTGATTAGCAGCCATTGGGTAACTGATCATTGATTGATGGTGTTACCGTGTTATGCGCGAATACTTTGCAATTTCCTATATTTTACTACTATTATTCGTGTTAGGAAATTATCTGTAACCATCTTCCTACTAGTGACTTATTTGGTGCTTATGTCGAAAGCACTTGAAGCTAAAATTTTATTTGTCAGAAGGAGGGTAGCTAATGTTTTTCGAGTGTGTGTATGTACGTTTGTATGTATGTGAATTTCATTGGCACGCGCTACAGCAAAACGGCTTGACGAATTATGACGTATCACATATCATTAGAATTGTCTCAGTTTGCAGAGTGATAAAGGCTGTATAATTTTAAAAAAATGCACCTAAATTAGAGGAAAAAAGGGGAAAGGGACGATTTTTACAACGGTAGGGTTTATTAGCGCGACAATATAGATATCAAATGAAAAACACGCTTTCTACACTCATAACCCCACACAAGGATTTTCTCCTGTGCCGTGGATACCATGGACACACAAAGACGAATACACGAACACCCAGACCCAGAACAAAAATTTAAACTCATCCTTCATGTTTCTGTCTGGCCGGGAATCAAACCCAGGACCCACTGCGCATCAGACCAGTATGGTAACCGCTCCGCCATGCGGGTCGTCATAGATGAAGGCTAGTAAATAGACCATTTTAAATATATTATTGTATTTTAACTTGGCTATTTTGTCGAAAACTCATATTAAACGTTAAATTACATTATGTAAATCATATAAAGTTGAAATAAATTTTACGGAAATGATTTAAAGCGATGTTAAACTAAACAAACCGAAGCAAAGCAAAACGATGTGGAGTAAAACTTAGGTACTAAATAGAATTGTTAAGTAAATTATTATTTCATACGTCTCCTTATTTAAAAGACTTAAATATGGTACTTACTTACTAGAAATCTCTAAATCGCCATACAAAACGATGTTTTTCCTCATCATGACTGGTAATGATAGATTTAGTGATAGATTTGAGCCTGCGTGTCTCAGCGGTCACCATCGGACGCGCTACGTGCTGGCAGTGGCCTGATGCACGGTGAATTCTGGGATCCCCGACCAGACATACATGAATGAACGATGAATTTAAATATCTTTACTAGATCTAGTTTTTATATATTCAAGTTTGTGTCTTTCCATGGCACTCACATAGAAATCGAAGTGAGAAAAGATAAGAATGTGTATAGAAAGTGATATTGCAAATTAACGGTAGCTATTAATAAATACCCCAGGTTAGGTTGAAATGATCGCTTCCTGCAACTTGTCCTAACTGCCGGTATGGTAATGGTTTTACAATATGCGTAAATTGTACCATACCATAGCAGTGGAATTTTGTGAAAGTTACCGTATAGTTTGGTAATTTTGTGTACGATATGTATAAGTAACATTTGGAGTCATAATGCGAGGATATTGGCAAGATTTCGGCAAAGCTACAAAGTCGAGAGGAATAATATACTGAAAACTAACAAAAATCATGTTCCATTTAATGTTAAGTGGGGACTATCGCAGTGGGCATCTATGAACTGCTTCATCTAGGATAAAAGTCTTGTTTCCGCCTATGTTATACTACCCTGAGAACTAGGTTGGCAGGTTTTGGTATCAGTGTTCCTTAACCCATCCTTAATGAGCGTTTTTCATAACACGCGTGTCTACGCAAGAAAAGCTTTCTAAATCAGAAGCCACTAACGTTAAAAACTAATTATATAAAGTAGAAATAAATGTGCAGCAGAGCCCTTGTAATCGAACCACGAAGGAGTTGCACATACCTTAAAATCTAGAGACCTTTCCTTTATATACGGTTACTCAATGCCGATAACCAGCCTTAAAATGTACCCCTATTCCTAAAAATGTAAGACAACTTAATATTTGTTATTGTCATAAGATCCTAACTACAAAGAGCTTTGCAAAATAACTATTGTAACTAAACTTCCATAAAATAAAAATGAAACAGATAATTACGTAGCCAACCAGCGCCGATAACCAGCTTCCATATAAACGACCCTCACAACAAATTCACTTCCGTGACGCGGTACATTACTGCAAGTATTCAGAATAAATCGTTTGTCGATTTATATCACTCATGAACGCTCGGCCGATCAAGATTGCACAAAACCTGGTCGTTTCGTAATAATCTAGATGCTTATATTTCAACAACACCTACTTCTTGATTATATCTAGGAATATGGTTTATCTTTAAAACCATTATATCTCATCTAGCAATTCTATGAAGTAGGCTTCGTTTGAATGACGCCGCTTAGACTCTCTTTTATAACCGACAATAAGGAGGTGATTCTATTTCGACTGTGTGTATTTGATTTGCATATGAAGTGTTCGAGCATTGACGAGGATTTGATTTTACTTAAAATAGATATTTAATTCGGGAGCGGCAAGTAGTTTTAATTGAGGTCGCTAAATTGTTAACATTACGTTGCTACATCACGTTACGTTACGTTAGTTAAAGCACGTATGAAAGTAGGGCTAGGCCTATGAAGATATTATTGATGTAGGTAGATGTCAGAATATTTGGCGGCCCTAGGGTCAAGCTTCTGAAATGAACCATCCAATGGAGTGCATGCCTGTTTGCTATTTCTATTTTATATAAAAATATCAAATCATTTTTTTTTCTTAAGTGACACCATATAAACTGTCTTGTCAATATTATTAAGTTTATTGTCTATCTATTTTTCATTGTAATAGGCTATTTATATTCTGTTAATTGGATGTTAAGTCATTATAACCAAGATAAGTCATTTGTTTTCGGTTAGTCGATTGAGTTATAATGGGAAACAGTAATCACATATTTATACAACCCGTGATATATTAAAATGTTATTAGCTACTGTTATTTTTATGATACTACATTTTAAAATTTGTATTGTATTATTTGCTTTTAACGCCTTACGTTAAGAAAATGTTTATCATACTCATAGATCTACGATTATCTCCTGTATGTTGGGTACCGTGATACACCCAGACCGAGAACAAAAATGTAAATTTATATTCAAACATAGGGTTAGCTGGGGATCGAACCCGAAACCCATTGCGTATCAGTCCGATATGGTAACCGCTCCACTCCACTCGGATCATCAAAATCAAATAATTAAAAATAATCGAATAATTATTAAGATTGTTATTCTTTATTACAATCATTCGAAGAATTTCAGAAAAAAAATGAATTTTTGCTATTTATAATTTTAATAATACTTTTCGTTTTTCTGTTGTGTAATACTCGAATGTGTAAACAAATTTTGTTGTGTAAACAAATTATATGTTTATGGAGGTAGTGTTTGTAATAGTTATAATTCCATAAAAACACGAAACAAGCATGATTATAATCGGAAACATAAATAACAATTAATCAAATAAACGTACACAGTTCTCGATTTGATAATAATATATCACGTTTAATCATGGTTATTATGTCCGTTCGAAGCCACTAAAATGTTGCTTAGATTTTTGTATTATACTAATCGTAAATAAAATCGTAGGTATAATTACACCCGGACATATATTTTTTGTATATATATATAATACTTTTTCAGGCTCCCTTGAATATTAACATTTATATAGCACCTGGTCTATAATTGATTTCAGATGGAACTCTATGATCTGTATGAAATTATATAAATTTCATGCTTGTTTGCTATCTCAATTTAATAATAGTAATACACGTAATATAAAAAAGGTTAAACTTCTTTTCAAATTCAAACTTTTGGAGTGTATCTATCTGTTTACAAACTAACAAAACGTTTGTTAATTAATGACGATTTTCCCAAATCGTCCAGTCCTGTGGTCATAAAATACAAAATAGGTATTTCCTGCAGCTTTGCCCGCTGTTTTCACGTTTACTACGGTAAAAAGTATTATATAATTCCTAGTTCAGGTGATAAACTATGTGTGTGACAAACATTCAAGTCCGAGGAGCCGTTTTTGAGTACAAAAGTAACAAATATTCATCCACCCTCACTTACCTCGCCCTACCCAACCTCATCACATTCGCCTTTGTAATATCAGTAATATTAAAATTCACAAATTTGTGAACCCGATCAGTAATAAAATGCAGCACTTTATTACACGTCGAACAAATAAATCAAATAATATCTATGATAGAAACTTGCAATATAATTAGGTACAATTAAATACTTATTTGAATTGTTCAGAGGCTACTTAAGGGGTATGTTTTTTCTTAATTACGGGTAACATTTGCATCACAATACTGCCTTATGATTCTTTTGATTTTAACGTGAGCGTCACGATTAGTCACTAAATTCATGACTTATATCGATTTATTCAGAAGATGTCGACTAATTGATAATTATTTTGAAGACGCGCGTGACGGAGCGGTCACTATAATATCGGTATGGACTGTAATGTAGTCCTAGTCAGATCCCCATACAGAAATTGTATGTTGACAATTATGTATTTATATTTCTATCCTGGGTGTGTTTGTGAATTCGTCTTTGTTTGCTCATGGCAGCAAAATGGTTGTAACTTGGTCTGTGAAGTCAATTCAGTCAATGGCCAGCGCGGTGGACTATGGCCTTAAAGTCACTCATCCTGAGAGAGGACTCGTGTCCAGCAGTGGAACACTAATGGGGAGACGAGAGATGCCCATCGCACTTACCAAGCTACCAGTATTCACTATGTTTTAAGCATTAAACTATTTTCGATACAAATTAAACAGTTAAATATCATGAAATGACAACAGTTATAAACAACATTATAATATATCACCTCGGGCTATATAAATATGTATTTTTTATCTCCATTCTTTATCTTCATTATAACTCAATCGAGTAACCGAAAATAAATGGTTTACGTTGGTTATAATGACTTAACATCCAATTAACAAAATATAAATAGTTTATTTTAAGGAAAAATGGATAAAATATGGGCTTGCTATGGACGCCAAGTCATTATTATGTGTATGCCACGATCTAGGAGAAAATCCTAATGTGTACCACTAAGTGTACAAACTTCGAAATATTATCAATGTAAATTATTATTATTCTGTAACTATGGTTTAGTGAGTGAGGAATTCAATTTTTTATGTCCTGTAGGCCAGGGTCATTGTAACATTATCCTATAGGTAATCAAACATTGATTGGTCGAATTGGTTATAAAAATAGAGTTTTTTCAACCTTAGCAACATAAAAACAGCAAATCTTAATTTCAAATCATTAAACTATTGCTTTAAAAATGTAGTAAGTATTTTTATAAGATTGAAGAAGCAAACGAACGTGCCACTTCATATAGAACCGGGGTTCCATCTGAGTGATGCGTTACTGCTATCGAGGACAGAGATGGTTGCCTCTAATATAACCTACCTACCCTTATCGAACTACACTGCCTTACCAACTTTGAAAGCATTTTTGGACAGCCCAATTACATTGGGAACTTAACTTTATGCAAAATTTGTTCATGAATCACAACAACAAGGGTAGAAATTTCTTTTAATTAAAAAATGTCTCAAAAATAGTACGACTGGCATTGCATTGCATAGCAGGGTTGATAGAATCATTTCATATATACTATCTTTTCGCAACCAGCTTGTCCCGGGTTGTTTGAAGAGGCCGCACATAATGATTGCAGTAATATAAAATTTTATAGGGTTATAAGTCTCACAAGTCACCATCCGTCAGTTTGATACCATCTTGTTAAACGATAACCTTTAATTTAAAGTGATACTGCGTTAACAAGATAATAAATGAGCATTTAACCTTTATTCATTCACCAAGCCGCTATAACTGAGCTTAATAATGGGATTTATTTATTTTATTTTTTGGCAAAAAAAAACACGCCTTCTACACTCATAGCCCCACACTAGGATTTTCTCCTGTGTCGTGGGTACCATGGACACACTAAGACGAAAACACAAACACCCAGACCCAGAACAGAAACCTAAACTCATCATTCATGTTTCTGTCTGGCCGGGAATCGAACCCGGGACCCACTGCGTGTCAGACCGGTATGGTGACCGCACCGCCACGCGAGTCGTCTAAATGAAAAATTCAGTGTTCGTTTGGCAAAGAAATTTTAATGGTATTGCTTTAAAAGCATCGGATTATGATGGCTATGCATTTTTGTGTTTCCATAGAGATGTAGCAATTTTTGCTCTAATGCGTCAAACGGAGGGTAATGTTTTTCGATCGTATGTATGTTAGTCTAACTTTGGCACGCTTTACAGCCTTAATAATAATATAATATAATTTTAACATAAAAAAACATGTATCTAATAACTAATTTTCTTGCCAACAGATACTTCGTGAGCACCATACTCCAGTTCCAAATACACCGGGCCCTCTGCGAGAGGACGGGCCAGTTCATCCCAGGAGATCCCTCCAGACCACTTCACAAATGCGACATTTACAGGAATCCGGAAGCTGGGAGAATTCTCACGTAAGTGGATTTCATATACCTATTGAAATAAAGCATTTTTTCTCTTTGAAATTAAGTTTCAAATAAATGTACCTACCTATCGATAAAAACATTTTTGAATAATTGTGTTATATAACTACATCAATCGATTTACTCATAAAAGTAAAAATGTATACAAATTTACCATACATTTCAGCTTAGTTTCCTACAAATCAGCCTTATCTGCAAGCATTTATTTCAGCAATATGATAACAGATGGCGCTGTCTGTTTTATGCCTATTTATTACTTCACTGCACTTATGTATAGTTTTGACAACCTCGCACATCTATCCATTCCGCCGCATCGGACCCTATTATTGCCACATCCGTTCAAAATAAATCTTTACCACTTCAAAATAAGTACTCATAACTAATACCCGACAATCGCGGGTTAACAATAAAATTAACGGCCCGCATGATGCCCTTAAGCCAAGTGGATGTTTCCTCTCGTGCAGACAGCGGCAATTGTGCACTGTGCTTTATTTTGTCCTTTTTCTTCACACACCAGTAGATCTCGTCCCGCATTTCTGCAAATATTTGAAACGGTACATTGATCATTTGATATATGACAATTTGAGACAATACTGAACCTATAAGAAGGTATACGATTCATGATTCAAGTATAACAGCGGTATTGGTGATGCTGGTATATCTAAGACACAGTAAGCAGGTGGAATGAGTACAGTTTGACCAAGGAGGTACCATCGCCACACCTTTTTTATAAGATTGAAGTACCAATGAAGCATGCAGTCTACCTGATCGTGTTTACTGCCACCCATGGACATCTGTAAGCTACTTTATACAAAACAGTAGTTCTATGTGAAGTCGATCACAGATGCGTTGCTACTCTCGAGGAATGAGAAGATCGCTTCATATATGAGTAATAGCTATTTTTAAGCTATAACTATTTCTAGCGAGAAGCAGTTCTCCTGTTTCAACGAAAGAGTGTGGTTACCAGTTTACTTCCATATAAGGCGACCATCTTATCGGGAATAACAACGCATCTGCAATAAACTTCAGATTGAGCACCTGTTCTATATGAAGTTCCTCGCTGCCGTCCAAAGGCGGCAGTGCCCACTCACCATAGGGTGGATTGCATGCTCGTTTGCTACTTCAATCTTATCCCGTAGGTCAGAGGTTCCCAAACGATTTTTTCTCGTAGACATCTTTAAAAAAATTAAGTTTCTGTGGACCCCCTTTTTTATTTATTTCCCTTTAAAAGGTACCCGACGACCAAAAAAAATATACCCGACGTCGTACCTATTGAAGATTTCCCCTTGCGACCAAAAAAAAAACAAACAAAAAAATATATACCCCACGTCGTACCTATTGAAGATTTCCCCCTGACGACCAAAAAAAAGGGTTCTACCGAAACCATATTTTTAAGTGATCTACGAGAAACCAGATTATTTTGAATTTGGACCGTTGAATCCTTCGTGGACCCCTGGGGGTCCACGTGGACTACTTTAGGATTCATCGCTGTAGGTGATACTCTTACTGCCTAGGTTGGAACACGATGCAAAAGCATCGTGAATTTAAAAACGTGATTTACATTCGATATTAGTTCTCATGGTGCAGGATTTCCTAGTTCTGGTCGTTGTGAATGTATAATAATTGGTTTATTATAACTGTCGTGCCACCTCGTGGCCTTGTGGTCCCATTGTTGAAGTTATTATGCTTATTATCTATGGGGTACCAATTTATAGGGAATATTGAAGTATCAAGGTCGATTGATTGGAAATTTAAATTGCCAGACAAAATTACTACTGTTTAAATTAAATAATTCCGATTATATTTCTACCAGGTATTCTTTTACAATTTAGGTTTTGATTTAAGTAACCTAGAATCATTTTAAAATAAAGGTAGAGTGTAAAAATTGGTGTCAAATAAGAATATAATTAACGGTACCTAATAATAACAATGAGATGCAGCGATGAGCAGTGATAGCCTAATGGTTGAAACTCGGCCTCTCAATCGAGGATCCGGGGTTCCACGCACCACTGATTTTTCAAAAATTATGTGCGTGTTAAAATTTAATTATCACTGCCTTACGGTGAAGGAAAACATCGTGAGGAAACCTGCACATCTGAGAGTTCTCATAAAAAAAAGAGTTCCCAAAGGTGTGTGAAGTCTATCAATTCGCACTTGAACAGCGCGGTAGACTATGACCTAAATCTCTCTCACTCTGAGAGAAGACCCGTGCCCAGCAGTGGGACAATAATGGGTTGACGAGAACAATAACAATAGTAATCATTATTATTTATAGGACCCTTATCATACCTTGAAAATTAAAATAAATTATAATCATATATTCACTATTTTTGATTTATTGTTTTTTGGAACCATAGTATATAAATATGAAAAAAAAATGTGTTTGAGTATATGTATACTTTCGACTTTTGTAAAAGGTAAATAGAGTTTATGCGAAACTATTTTTTTCTATATGCACAAGAGCCCAGTCAACATCTCCTTTATTTATTTCTCACGCAGAAATAAACAAAAAAAAATAGACACACACAAATTAGATGACTCAATTTTTAAAACTTTATTATCAAAGCTGCAGCGCAATCCAAAGATCTTTGTAATTGGATAATTCAAGGCAATCAATGCATGGCTTAATAGATCCCAGATCCTACGTTTCTCCATCGGCGACTGTCGCCATATTACTTAAGTAAACCCGTAATCTGATATTTAGTGTTCGAACTGACTTCTCCGTTGCGACAACTGGAGCGGGTGACTCATTCACGCGAGCGAGTAGACTTGCCGATAGTGGCTAACGTATTGTTACTTACATAATACTTGCTGATAACTTGCACACTAGCGCTTATGATAAGCTGAGAAATAATAATAATCCTTAAATTGGATATTTATAAGAACAACTAAAAGTTGGCTAAATACCTATTAGCTTGTAACATGTATTCAGGATAAAAGAATGTCAATAATAGTTACGATTTTTACATATGGCCCCATTATATAATACCGTTTCGTGGGTATTAAAGACAAAGACAAGCTTACAACCTGCTATAAAAATCAAACTTCATTTCACTTCAACGTTTTATATATTCTTCACAAACATTAAATGATATATCGGCTTAACGAATCTTGAAATAATCATATATATTTATTTGAGTGAAAATTATTAGTCATATTTAAAATATTTAGTAGACGTAATAAATATACTGATATTTTATATATATATTTAAACTTAACCAGATTTCGGCGGCTAAATGCGCCAGTACACTAATCAATTTGGTCATCGTGACTTCTGTGGCCCTAATTACATGTATACGGGCTGGTGTAGGAAGCGGATTACAACACTTGTGAACAGGCGAGCACAAATATATATTATCTCAGACTTAACAAAATTCTATACAATTGTCATGTTTGCAATTTTGTACGAGTTAAACCCAACTTTGCAATATTTTTATTCTTTTCAACCTTTTAGTCCCTATATCGTCCTTTGAGATTGCGAGAGATTCTATAATGTCTCTTAAATTCTTTTTAATTCAGTCTTGTACATTGAACTTTTGTTTACTATTCAGCGCCCTCTGGTGGCAATGATACAATACGTACATGTACATGCAATTGTTCATTTAATTTGACTTTTACTTTTGCATCACATTTTCAAATAAATAATTACAATTTTAACTCATTACATAATTTAATTGAGTGAATATGCAATTGAAAGGCACATCGAACAAAATGCGAAATATATTTCAATTAACCAACATTATAATGATCACAGCAATAAGTATTCACGAGCAACATATTAGCTCCCCGTTTAATTTCTATCTAATCTCGTCACAGTTATACAACGAGTCTAGATGCTAATCGGGTGGATTGCAATCGATACTCTTGACCACTTCTAGATTTTACTAGTATAACATTTATAACTCAATAAAGATATGCTGTTGCAGCATCGTTTTCTGTTTATATCCATTATGTTATCTTTCGACACATACTAAAACAGTACTATCTACTATATGGATAAAAACTAATGGGTGATGTTGATTTCCATAACAACACTAATTAGAACCTTCTCTTCCCGCGGATGTCGTACGAGGCGATTAAAGGACGAAATCCAGAATTATGGCAGCTGCGTTTCACCATTTGGTGCGTCCAGCCTCACGTATTAGGCTATTGGTGAATAGCCACTATTACGGAGAGACCTTATTTGAATAGTGGACCTCATGATGGATTGAATATTACAATACTACTATTATTAAAATAAAATTGTAAATATTTCAATACGAAAAAAAGAATGCTTAGCTTTTCTATCTCATAGCCATAGTGAAAGTTTTAACTGCATTTGTGTCTTGGATTAAAGGGTGGTTCATGTGTTACGCATATTTTATAAATACTTATTTTTACCTTTCAAAAATCTAGATAGATAGTTATTTATTGTTCATGAAACTATTGCACTAAAAACATTAATTCACACAAGCGGCCCTTTCTCATAAAAGCGATTCCTTTGTGGCAACTAGTAAGCGCATTTCAGTTAAAGATCTAGACTGAAAGCCCAAAGTGCATAAATAAGCATTTACCACTTAGTTTTGTCGTGCTTTGAAATAAGTTTGTGCAATGAGAAAGCAAGCAATCTAGTTTTGCTAGGAATTATGTAAATCCTATCATTTACAATGTTAATTAATACGCACACAGATCAGGGAAGTGCAGCTGAGCATTGATATGTTAGTTACATAACTTAGTATTGTTTTACAGAAGTCCAGTTGCATAATTATCTAGAAAGGGATTGTTATAAATATGACTGTTATATTGTGATACATGCTACATCATTTTACGTCAAAAAATGGTGAAAATGTACAAAATCGGTGGCAGCTGTCTATTAAAACAGATGACGTCACAAGTCGAACGATATGCAATGATCGGCCCATCTACATGCTATTTCCTTAAAAAGCCCTTGATCTTATGCATTTGTTAACCATTACTTAATTTCTAATACGCACATAACTTAATCCACAACTTCCAACATAAGAAACCGAAATTCATACCACTAACTTCATACCAGTACAAAGTACATAATAAAACTTATTAATCAGTTAATTCTTTGTCCTCATTTCGGTACTAATTGCCCTGCATTCTTCAACTACATCTGCAAACACGCATTAAGCCGTTAAATCAAGCATTATAATAGTACAGTTGCGGCCATAATTAGTTTACTGTGAAATATATAAACATAGCTTTGAACAATTACCCTTGTACATGTAATTTTACAACGATTGCCGGCTGTATTAAACTAAATAGTATAATTATAAAACACCTGCTAAATTATTGAGGCTTTATTCATTTTTGTTTACTTGCGTTAGCAACTGTAAATATACTAAACAAATAATGATGTATGGACATTTGTTGTAAGCATCTAATTCTTTCTAATATACTTCTATATAATTTCTACCGCGTACAGTCCACTTGATAAATAACCACTGCCACCCATGGATTCCTTGGTTCAAAACAACATCTTACACAAACACACAAATGTTTTGACTGAGAAATATATTCTCAGATAAGTATGTCTTCCATAACATACCCTTAAAACCAGACCAAATTAACACTTAATTCCGCTGTTTTAGTTTGTTTAGGTAAAACTATACTTAAAGAAAAGATTAACCTCTTTTTTTTGAGAATCTTAATTTTCATGTTAGCCTTTTCTTAGGTATTATTTTTTGAATTCCCGTTCAAGTTTACTTACCTGTTTATTTACGTTTACGTTTAAATTTACTTCCGCGTAATAAATATTATGAACGTTTACATTCAATTTTAATTTTACATTTACATTTATGTACACTGTTTACATATAAATTATTTTCTATTCCAGACGAATTATGGAACGGGGATCGTCAGCTCCGTGGACCCAGATTCTTCAGGAGACAATTGGTGAAGGCAGCTTGAACGGCTTGGCTTTGAGAGACTACTTCAGTCCCTTGGAGGAGTGGCTTCGTAGTGAGAACCTCAGGACGGGAGAGTACCTAGGCTGGAGCTACGATGGAGATTACTGCAAGTTCAGGTAAATTGCCTACATATATATGTAGGCAGAAATATTCTCACTACTTTATTCAAAACTTGAAAAAATATATATGCGTTATATAGTCTTAAAACTAGTAGCAGTAAACGAGTCTTAAAAGAAGAAACAAATAAGCAAATAGAAGAGAACGTTTTTATCATCTCTTCATAAAGGTCTCACAATAGGCTCAAATATCGTGGGCAGGTGTAGAGATCTCAACTTACCTTGAATTAACATGGCATTTAAATAATAATTAAAAGTATTTATTTTTCATTGATTTCTTTGTCAAAAATATATGTGTTAAACTAAGACATAACGGTAATGGTATAAAAAAAATACATACAACCATAACACAAAATCTGAATTCATAAGTTCATTATAAATTTTGAGTTTTTGGAAATTAAATCCTGAATTAAATAAATATAAGGCAACTAGTAGTAACCTGCGAACCGTAAAATGATATTAACTAATTCTTTATATTTTTTTTTCATTCCAGTATTGAAACAGCTGGCCTGCAGGTTTATGGTGGTTTCTACAACGCTGCCGTGAAGAACTATGACCTCACCAGCTTCTTCGTACTTCTGCTTACTTCTGCGTTCACGACTGTTGCTGGGTTGCGCTGGAGATAAACTTACATAAGTTTTGTAATGCTAGAAACTTAATATTGTGTTGATTTTGTTACGGTACTTCTGATGCTTACACAAAAAAAGGGAAAATACGTCGCGAATCTTGTTTTTTACCGAATTACGAGTTTTGTATGGGTGTTTAAGAATATCGCGTGACATTTTTTTTGCAAGTTTTTAATATTTTATGGTTTAATATTTTGTCAGAGAACTTAAGCATATCTCTATTGTTTATTCGAAATTTAGACAAAAAAAAACAAAGCATATGACACCAACCATAATAAATCATTAGTGCTCACATAATGTAACTTTGTATGAGGCGACCCTCTTAGTTCTCGAGAGTAGCAAAGTATATGTAATCGACTTGAGATAGAACTCATTCTTTATGAAGTTGCTTTCAGTTATCTATGGGCGGCAGTAATTACTTATCATCAGATGGACTGCATGATCCATCTGAATATAAGTGACTACTTCAATCTGATAAAAAGGACATCCATGAGGATCGCCGGCTGAAGTGAAAACTCAAAAAATGCCAACATGCATGTGTATCTATATATGTACTTATATACACAATACATGTACATACTTATGTGTATACAAAGTCCGTTGCCGGAACAGTTCAATCGCTAGTGATCGCTAGTGCAATGACTTTTTCCAATCTCTAAAAATGCTAAACGTGCCTAATGAAGTTTTAACTTCAAAAAATTTTTGATTTGCAATAACTTTAATCATCTTAATTATATAGAGATGCATTTACAAGTTCTGACAAACGTTTCATAACCACAACACAATAATATTTTCTAGCCTAGGATTTTATTTATAGGAACTTGAACTTCATGTTAGCATAATATGATTATAATTTTGTACTTTTCTTAAATGTATACTTTACTTTTAAGATTATAAATCAGGTTTTAAACATAGATGTTTCTTATTAAATATAAAATGGTGTAACTTATTAATGGAAATAGATAAATGGGTAATAATACAATCACAATTAACTACACCTCTTCATATTTAGTAAATTATATAACTTTTAGTTAAGATCTCATCAAGATATTTTGATAAAATAATATTGTCATAATATTATTATGTTTTGTAAAGCATTAACTATTTTTATTGTAATCAGGGTTATCGTCATTATTCATGAATTTTAATATATCATCATTTATATATTTTGATCTGAATCCTCTCGTAAAAATTTATTCCAATCATTGAAATATAATTGTATCAAAAGTAATAAGCACTAAAATCTGTAAAGACACTAAGAATAATATATTAAACTTTGTTTTTGAGAATATATGTTTTTTGGAATTGACATTTTTGTACGAACCTAATCTCAATTATTATGAAAAAGTTATACACTTATTATGACTGTATTATATATGTTTTAATGTATATCTTCTAAGAATATTGTACATAGTACTAAACAATATTTGAATTACCAATGTGATAACATGAATAAAAATTAAAACAAAACCCGCCTGTTCTTTATATACGTATTTATGTACATGTATTTTAATAAAAGTTATCACATACTGGGGTAATGAAAAAAACCTGCTACAATTTGACCAGAGACGGCGCCACGCAAACCCAAATAACTGACGTTTTTTTTAATATCTTGCACACTACATAGAGCTATAACTAGTCTTAAAAATTTAGATATAGTATTATTTAAGCGATTCGCTTTTTTTTCTAAAATTTAAGTGGCATACGAGCATCACGGTCCGCATGATGGTACACGCGCATATTTCTAGCGTGAAGCAGTTCTTGCGTTTCGGTGGAAGGGTGTGGCTGTCGGCTCACTTTTATATGAGGCGACCACCTCAGTCCTCAGGAGTAGCAACGCATCTGTGATAGACTTCATATAGAACCCCTGTTCTATATGAAGTTGCTTACAAATGTCCATGGGCGGCATGTGGTGGGCTGCTTGCTCCATATTTATAAAAAAAAGATGCGTTGCTATTCCGGAGCACTAAATTGTGCCTCGGATAAGTATGTTTCCCTTACCACACCTTTCAGACCAGAACAAAGCGATGCATAACTGTTATTAGGCAGAAAAAGGTGTGGCGTTGGTGCTTCCAAAATTGAACCACAAAGAGTTCTACCGCCTTGAATAATACATATAGGAAAAAAAAGGATTTGATAACTATATTTTAACTAAAATCAATAAAATATATGCAGATAGCTATTATAATACTTTTATTTCTTCTAATTTGCTTTCTGTTAAAGTATTTTTATTAATTTTCTTACCCAATTAGACAGTGGTGTGTCTATAAATCCGTGTATAATCATTTTCGTCAACCGCCTAGGACTAAAGTTAGACTTTACAATTGTTTTATTCACATTCACGTTAAGTATTTGTCCGTCTGTTGGATTCTTTTTTGAATATAATATAAACCTGAAAAATAAAAGATCTATTATAAGCTACAATAAGATTACAGGACGTCTACAAACATTAATGTTTATAGTCTAAATATAAATAAAGATAGGTAGAAAGATTCACAATAGCGTTAACAAGTAATTAGAAATTGACCGAAATTAATGCAATAAATTTAGATTCGTAGTATTTGTAAAAAAATCTACTTCCAAATATTACCTGACGTTAAAGTTACTTTACCTGGTGTTAATAACGACTCTAGGGAGAGGAAACACATTGAAAGGCCGGTGGATAAGATGATACCAGCTTCTTGTAATGTTCAAACACCCTAGTTCATCATAACATCTTGTCTCATTTTCAACTGAAAAGAAATATAAATATTAATATAATAAATGTAATGTTCCTTTAAATAAAAAATAAAATTAACGTATCCCAAGTAAATGTTCATAAATTGTATTTAAATTTCCATTTATAATGGTATCATTATAGTTGGGATTTTGTAAAAAATAAAATTTGTACATTGTACTGAAATATCATAATTATTATTTTGCAGGTATCTTTATAAAGATAATCAAATTTACATAGATATTGAATTATTCAAACAATAATTCCTGGCAGTTTCGTTTGTGATAATGATAATAATTTTAAGTTGATACAAAACAACAAGTTGCGGCTATTAAGTTTTTGGCAGAAAATCATTGGATAATAATATTTTTTGCCCTATATTTTTGGCACACGATCATAAGAAAATTTAATGTGACTTAAATTGTTATTGTTAAATAAGTAGGTACGTAATTATTGTATGCAAAAACTATGAATAAAAACGTTTAGATTAGGGAATCCCGAAAATATTGTAATCGAGTAGGTATTTACCTTAGTATAAGTATTAAGTATATACAGATAAAGTTAATTGTGAAGGAGCACAATAGGTGACAAAAAATAACAATGGGTTTATGGAAATTTCAGTTTTATAAGTGGTAGTTATTTTAACATTAACCTACCATAGATTTTCTCGACTTTAAGTACTTATCATAATTCTAGTATTACCCTTTATCATAATAAGGGGTAATACTAGAATTATGATAGGTACTTAAATATATAACATTAGGTATACAATTTTGGAGTAATGTTAAAATAATAGGTGATATGTCACCTACTCATATATCATACAAACATTATTAAAAAATTGTATACTGTTATACATCGATAAAGTCGATATACTATTATACGCATAATAACTATTTACATTTTTGGTAGTAATAAAGCACGATATTTTTTACTTTTGAATTTCATTAGGATTCAATCAATAGCACGCTTCCTTATTAAATCAAAATTATATGGTCGCAGTGGTGATTGTTAATATTTTTCCGTTTAATATAAGTATCTTTTGAGGAATTTATTGCTATTGGTGTTTAAAAATAATTTGAAACCAGCAATATCAACTTAGAAATACAAACACTAATTAACTTGGATTTAATAACTTGGGAACTGATAAAAATTTTCAATTGTCTATTTATTTTGTACCTTGCTTGTCTAATTAAGGCCAACTTACACGGAAGCCAGGGAATGTTGACTTCGATGCGGTCGGAGCGCGCCCAGTTGAAGGGGTCGAGGATGCCGGCAAACGCTGGCTGTAGACCAAGGAGAATGCACCATAACATCACTCGTAAGTGACTGTCTGTCAGGTGCAGACGTCGCATGACTTAATCCTGGAACAGAAAAATAATATGAATACAAATTTCGGATTTGAAAACCCTAACAATTTGGTAGCGTATTTTTAGCAGTAGAAGATTGGAACAAAAGTTTTATACCTAACCACTCTTATTAAACTTTTGTTATATGTTATCACTCAGTCCCTAATTTAGCCCTCAAAAATGTATCACAAGTAGAACTGTCCTGCATAGAAGTGCATAGAAAGACACTTAAAATTAGGTGTACTATATAAAGTAGGTAACATGCCATTTACATTATATCTATCTAATCTTTGAATTAGGTTTTAATTCAGTCCGTCTGTTCTTTTCGGAAAACGTTATTTATGACTAGTAACCGTATTTAATTATTTAAATATTAAGCGAACCTACACATACACAACTCATATGTACGGAAGTGTAGGCACGTAAATATCTTATAGAACGCGATAAAGTGATGCGATATGCTCGTCAGATTAAGCTATTACAATTACTTATCTACAATCTTCACGTATTTCCAGCCTCATTTCTTGCTTCACTGAGCTATGCACGCGGAAGAAACTGCGAACTGTGAGATATATTTTCTTATGCAATAAATAAAACGAGTGCAGAATTTGTTGTAGGATGGTGGTAAGTCGTTAGGTTTTGTAAGCGTGTATTGGTTTTTGAACAGTAATGGTACCGGCTGACTTTATTCCTTAAAGTTGAGTTTGTTATCTCGTTATACATCTAGTTTTTATAAAAGTAATCAATACAATTTCCAACGTTTAAAAATAATGTATGAAAATCAATAGAATATAATCGTAATGTCGTACTTTCCCGACGTACCTATATATTTTTGCATGATTCCCTTAACCGTAGATATAGTATAAATCGTATCGTAGAAATGTGTTTCTTTCCATGAAAATCATTTAAAAATTGTTGTCGCTTTTTCTAAAATTAGATTATCAGACACACACGCAGACTAACAGATTGAATGTAGGATAAAATATGTTAAAGTTTTATAATCTTGTTAATAAATGTAGATCGTAGATAGGTACTTAGTTTAGTTTATTAAGTCAAATTTTATAGATCAGTATAGAGATACAGTAGTATTTTAACCAATATTTGAGATTTCAGCAATCAATCACCTACTTAAACAACATTGTACTACAAAAAACTGTTCACAAGTTGCGATATCTAAGACGTAGATGTGAATTATGCCATTTTGTCAATAGACAGACGTACCGTAGCGTGATAAATAATCATAACGACATCGTTTTTGTAATAGCTTGTATGAGATAATAATTGTTCACATGTAATAAGGTAAACTGTACAAGTTACAACATTGTTGCAACGCATTTTTTACAAGTGCTTTCTCAATAACAATAGATATTATGAAAGTAGAAAACGTTGAATGTTTTTTCAACGATAAATTCTCGGTGCTTATCGAGTGGGCATTTAAGTTATAAAACAGTACAAATCTAATTACATCACTATTCAATATGGCCAATGTTATTAGAAATGAACCACTACAAACACCTTCAAATGTTATTTTGAAAGTGGTATAACTTCGTGGTTAGAACAACTAATAGGTTAGACTAGCACCAGGTGGTAGAGAATGTAGTTCGACCGGGGAAGTACCACCGCCACACCTATGATTTTCTACCGTGAAGCGGTTCTTGCGTTTCGGTGGAAGGGTGTGGTGACCGGCTCACTTGTATATGAGGCGACCGTCTTAGTCCTTGAGAGTAGCAACGCATCTGTGATTGACTTCAGATAGAACCCCTGTTCTATATGAAGTTGCTTACATGTCCATGGGCGGCAATTACCACTTA